>JAEIIL010005282.1:0-37995 GCA_018905715.1 Drosophila lini | reverse complement strand
GCCTAATAATATACTCATAACCAGTTACAAGTCATTTAAAAAATTAAAAGCATTTAAAAAATCAAATTTTGCTTATACCAAACACACATCTTTAATGAAAATGTTTCTATTGACAAGCTCACTCGCACACCCATTCGTTGATGTATGTGACCTTCTCAGACATCAAAATATATAAAAATAATAAAACTACAGCTGATTCGTGTATACGTATTCTCCGTCTGAGAGAGATAACGCGAAAAAAGCTATTGAAAAAACCGGCAAACAAAATATTTACGTACACAGAAAAGCTGTGTCGGTACTAGGAGTATACATTTATTTACATTTCAAAATTAATTGCAATTAAAATATAAAATAATTAACTCTAACAAAGGAAAGCTAATACTATAACTAGAATTTAAGCATTCGCAGTTTTTAAAGCACTAAAATTCTAACAATCAAAGCAACGACTGAAGTTGGGAAATTTTAATTTGTTAAGCAGTGATGCTTACCTGGGCAGGGGATAAACAAATTGATTTGCGATAGCCACAGCACTTGTAAACCTTAACAATATTCACTGCAGTTGCATATTCCGTTCAGAGGTCTTTAGAAATCGTTCTATCAGCGACCTACCGCACCGAACCGCACAAATTTAATGGCGAACTAATCGCATTCGCTGGCCGCGGCCTACTGAGATCCCAACGCTCTTAGTACTTTCCGCGGAAAGCTCCGGCATCTATATATTTTATCTTATGCTAATAAAAAACATACATCTAGTAGGCAGCCGGAGAATCTCTCGTGGGCACGCGAGCGAAACACATAAAATATTTGTTTAATAATTTAAAATTAGCAGGCACATTGGAGAACAGCCGATGCGAGAGCCAAGTGAGAGCTAATGTGAGGCGTTGGGAAATTATTGGATTATTAGCAACAATTGGCACTGAAAATCAGACGCGTTCGAGGTGCTAATCCGAAGAGCTGTCAGAGACCGATCAAGATATTAACAATAAATATATACTTCCAGAGCTAACTGTTGAAACTCAGAACCACATGGGAATTTCCAAAGGCCTCCGTTTATTTAATGGATAATCACAACGAGTAATGTTTGTATGTTTAATTAGCTTTACTTAAACTTCATAGTTTTTTAATATTGTCTGGACAACAAAATTAAGACAAGCTTACATTCCCTTTGAAGCCTGACTTCTTTGTCATTTTCTTTGGAAATGCCCATATCTTCCCACCGGCTGAATGAGATGTAATTCAAGGAATCCCTGGGTTCCGGCAATAGTTGGGGAAGCGCAGACCCCGGGGCTTTCCAACATAAACACTTGTTTGGCCCGCGGCGCAATTATGATTACGAGCATTTGCTTATCAATTAATTAGCCATAACCAACAAGAAACTTATGTACGCCCGGCAAATATTTGCCATTTCAGCGGGGCCAAACCCTCGGCTCGGTTCGGTTCGATGCGGTTCAGTTGAGATGAATTCATTATGGCTCCCAGCTTATTGAATATTTACAAGTTCAATGCGAAGTTCGCGTTTGAACTACAACAAATATTTAAGTTTTGCTAATTAATTTAGAATATCTCCGCCGTAGGAAACTTGCTAGGAAAAAGGGGCTCAGGATGGGCGGATGGGCGGGCTGGAATGATAAGCGAAGCGAGATTTCTTCGGCTGCATCTCCACATTTTTGAATTATGTGCCTCATTTAAAAGTTTTTGCGGAACTCACTTTTATTTTTTGTCAGCTCCCGCCGCTGCAATGAAAAAATTGTGCATAAATTGTGCAAAGGTGTCGGCAGAGATAGCGCTCCACGGCGAGTATTGTAAGAAGGCGCTTTCACGAAGGTGGCCTCCCACTATCCTCCACTCCACTCCACTTCACTCCTGTTCTTTGTGATATTTCATATTTCATATTCATGCGCTGCACTCAGCGGAGCGGCGTTGAGCCAACTTGAACTGCAAGTTGGCCAGGTCATTAAGGCTTCTTTGGTGCTGCCATTGCGACTGCCTTTGGCCGGGACCTGCAGCTCGCCCCATTGATTATTACCTTTGGCAGTTGCCCCATTCTCCTGCTGCTGCTCCTGCGCCTCCTCCATCTCCTTTGGCCTTGGCTACGCCCCCTATCGCTGGTGGCACTTTTTGGCATTTTATCTTGTCATATTTTCTGCAACTTTCAAGTGACCAGGCACAAAAATAATGCAAAAGTTTTTTCCCAGCCAGCCAGCTCCTTGGGTGGCCAGAAATTCGCTTTTCAATTGCTGCAGAAGTTTCCACACAAATTATGGCACTGGTACTGGGCTACCCGCTCCCACGTAGTGCGAAAAAAAATAGTGGGCATGGATACCCAAGTAAAGATCCTGGCTGCAGCTGGACAAAAGTTTTTGTCACTCGGTTGTCATGTGAGGAGGACCCGGGAAATGAGTTGCGTACGGGTGCGAATCCGAGGTGTTAATTGGAATCGAGGCACAGACTACTCCGGACGAGGCCGTCGCAAAAACTAAACAAGTTCGAGGCTCAGAGAGTCTGAGAGACAGGCAAGACATTTGCCGTTTTCATGCGAAACTTCTTTTGGGTCCAATGGAGAATTTATTGTACTTCTCAAAGTTGAAAAAGTTTTTCCCTGTCACTTAACATTTAGATTGTTATTACAGCGAGGAACTGCTGCAAAAAGTGCCATAAATTGGTTTTATTTGAATGCACTTCGAGGGAGGTGTGTACTGCACTGGCGGCTTGTGTGTATTTCCAGTGATTTATTTCAGTTCCTCAACTATTCATTATTTACAGGCGAACGTCAGTTGCTTTTTCAATATGTTTAAACGCTAAATTGCACACGGTGATGACTTTTGCTCCCTGCCTTTTCTCCATTTATTTACTTATTATATATATTTTTTTATTGCTACCGAAGAGTTTCAAGCTTCCCGGCTCTCCGCCTGTCTGGGTCTGAGAGTCTGAGTCCCTGTCTGTGTCTGCTGCGAATATCAATTCACTTTTCCCATACCTAACACACATTTATTTTATTTATGTTTACTTAAGCGTGCCCGCTTTTCGCATCCTTCTCGTGTGTGCTCGGCAGGATTGCGCTGCGAGTTGCAAGTTGCAACTTTCCTGTTAACCAGTGCATGGCACTGAATTCAAAAAATAATTTCTTTCCGCGCAAAGTGGGCGAGCTGCTGGCTGGCTAAGATTGCATTCCGTTGTCACGCACTTCCTGCCCAGAGACGAACTCACGCCCCAGCGATTCACGTCTAATTTAGTGCTCATACATCGCAAATCAGGGAAAACTGGCAATCTCTTTGGGCCCCGGGCCCCGGGCTCCGTGCCCGAGCAGATGGAAAAAGTCGAAAGCAGGTCAGCGTGCGCTCAGCAAGCTGCATTCATCGCTTGGCAAATAAAACGACAAATTGAAAATGGCAAAGAACATGAAAAGCCATATAAACAAATCCCCAGTATATCAGTCTGACAGACGGTCAAAGGCGGAATGCAGAGCTCCGATTAAGCGCAGTTTTAGTAATTAGCTACGGAGCAAGTGCAAGTGCGACATCCTTCAGAGTTGAGTTGCCTGCAGTCAAAGGACCTGTCGTCGAGTCGTCGAGCTGCGAAATGCTGTTGGGCAAAACGCATCAACGTCAATGCAAATGGCGTCGGGAGTGAGTGCAAGTTAAAATTTTCCCATTCATTTGGCAATCATTATGCTGACTCACGGCGGCGCTGGCATTTATAAATGTCACCCGCTGCGTATACGTAATGAACTGACTTGAGCACGGCTCGGCGGGCGCATGGGGCGAATGCGCAATGCGAATACGAATTCAGCTGCTTCTACTGAGAATGCTCATGGCACACACGCCCTGCATTTGTCAATAGCCGAGAATGCTTGTGTGCCAAACGTATATCATGCTGGCTTTAGTTAACAGAAATGTCGCTGCCTGTCCTCCGGAGCAGAAGCGACACATGAAAAGTGGTCGGTGGCAGCCGAGTGAAGGGTGAGCATCCATTCAAGGTTGAGCTTGAGAAATCGCCCGAGACGCTGCATTTAAATGGAATTTATTTAATATAAACGAGCCGCTGCAGCCTGCAACGGGAGAGCACAAATATTTAAATATGACTTCCAGAAAGCCAAATAGGAGCTACAGCCGGAGTTTCATTCGGAGTCGGAATCACTGAGGGCGAAACTCGAGTGCAAAGCGAAATGAATGCACAGGAAATGAGCCCGGGCTAATGCATATTCATGGAAACATACTTTGCCGAAAGCCCCGGGCATTTGGCATTTGTGTTAGTTGTCTGATTGTGGGCATTTGGGCGCAACTAAAATGGCTCATTATTCGTGTGAAAATTCCATGGCGGCCATAGCCCAGAGGCGAATCCTGCTAGGCATCCAAAAGTTCACCAACGCAGCACAGAAACTCATATTTAGACACATGCAAAACAATTGCAGCTCCGGCGACTTCAACAATAATAACCGGGGAAAAAACAGCGCCCTACCGACCACCTGCCAAAACATTTGCAGGGACTCGACCCAAGCGTAACTAATAACCTCCATGGCTCCTGACTCTCCATATTGAATAATTCCAGAAGCAGAAGAATAATAGCAGAACCAGTGGCTTCAATATGAGGAAATATTACGTATACGCCCAGTACTCGCTGGCCTTTGTTCCTTCGCCGCTTTGTGCCGTTCACTCAAAAGCCAAATGCCTCAATCAGATCATAGCAGCTCAGAGAACAGGCAGCAGAGAAACAAACTTTGAATATAAAAACTATGAATATATGCTCGAATACATATATTAAGTATGCACTTCACAGCCACTTCGCTTGGCCGACCCGCAAAGCGCTGTATGTCTGTCCCGCCGGATGTCTCTTTCCAGCTTTCCATCTATGCTCCTCATACTGCTTGCTTTGTCCCTGTCCCGGTTTGCGGAATGTGTGCGTCAGAGGATGGAGGAAAACAGAAAGAATTTCCGGAACAAATCTCTGCGCTTCACCATGACGACGGCGCACAATTAGACTTATCACTTACCTTCCGCGGCGCCCGAGATAGGAATCGGGGTGCCGTGGGAGCGAGGTGGGGGTTGCGGCCGTTCGCCCAGCAGGTGCTCCTTCTCGGGCTCCAGAATGCTGGCGGTCACCGTTTCGCTTGCCCGCCGCAGTAGCTGCAGCGGTGTGTGATTGGCATCCCGGTCCCGGTCCCGCTCCAGGTCCAAGTCGTGCTGAGCCGGAGTCTGAAAGGACTCGTCGAAGGGATTGCTGCTGCGGAAGGCCTGTAAGGGCGGACCCTCGCTGCCGGCCACCACGTCCAGGATATCTGTGGGAAGGGTACTCGTTAGTTAGCCAATCAGCCCTAGCGCTAATTTGCTCAAGTCCAACTTCTGCACTTTGCACAGCGTGAATTAACTTTAAGTTTTCATTACACAAAGTTTAATGTCTCCATAGCCTCTTTCTTATCTGTGGAGTGGCTTAGTAACTTTGAATTGCTGGCTAGTGAACTTATAAAGAAGAGCGAAAAGTATCTTAGATATTACTGCATTTATTATAATTTTGTTATGCTATTTTACGCTAGAAATATATTATTAATTTAAAAATATCCTTTGAGAATGTACAAACACTAATATAGAAACATTATTGTGATCCCGAGCTTAAATACAAATTCAGCAAGAAATTAGCACAGAAAATGTTTACTTTTATAAATAATATGTGCTCAGATAAACAACCAAATTTTATGTCACTAAATATTTTTAATATTTATTTCAGACTAAAAATAAGAAAAGCATGAGAATGTCAATCAACTCACTGAAAACCATAAAATATCCATATTGCAGTTTATATTTGTTTAATTTTTTTCTTGTTCAGCAATCCAATATGTGTATAAATCACATATTTTTTGTGGAATCTTTTCGAGCTATGAAAGTTTGCTGGTATGCGCACACGATTCTTATTTATTGGCACTTCAGCAGAAAGTGGCATTTAATTGATTAACCATAAACTCGTAAATTAGCGGCTAATGTGAGACTTGAAAACTGCCAGTGCTAAGTGCCAAGTTCAAAATAAAATAAACCCCGAAATGAAGCTTACCCAAGTCGGCGCTCATGTCCAAAGAGCGGAGCAAAACAAAACTGACTGCCAAATAGCCGATGATGACAAAGAGAGGCGATAAAGAGCGATTGGTGACGCAACTCTACGATGACGTAGCCACCCGTTCTTGAGTCAAAGTGACGGCCAAAGAGAAACGTGACAGCTCGAAAAAGAGAAATATTACGTATACTTGTACTCTAAGCAATCGACCACGCGAATCGAGGGAATATAGCGAATGGAAAACACGCGTCGTCGCCGCCGGAAAGGCAAGGAATCAAATTCCCAGTGGCCAAGGCGGGCCAAGAACTTGGACTCCCAACCCTCAGCACGGAGCTTCTTTTTATCGCAACGCATGCACTGACAAATATTTGCCCGACGCATTAATTAGAAAAGCAATTTAAACAATCGCCGGCCAGCGGAGAGCCAGCGGAGAGCCAGCGAGCGCTCTTCGATTAAAACTAATTGGCAAACAAACAAGCGGCGCAAAGCAAACCGAACGCGGTGCCTCCCGGAGCACCAAGAGCAACAAGAGATTGGCAAATCGGGGGAGAGAGCAGAGAGAGCTGTATAGACTATATAGACGTGTAGGGAACTTGGCGTCGCTGAAGTCGACTTAACTTCGATTCAATACTCCCAACACTTTGCAGAAGCAGGCCAATTAGCTGATAAATTAATGAAATATGGTCGTAATTTATCAGAAGGCGATAAGGAAGTGAATGGCTCGATTATTATTAGCCATCTATTCACAGCTCATTGTGGGTGTGCAAGTAGGGGAGCTTTGTAGAGGGTTCTCTATCCGCGACCTACCTTATTTTCTGTGTTTTTATATGGTGGAATGCCGAGAAGCTTGTAGGAAATGTCAAAATGTATATCTTTCAACAGATGTAAAAGTGCATATAATGATATCTATTTAATTTCATTAAAACTTACATATTTAAATATAAAATAATTCATAGTAAAATTCGTACGTCTAAAAGGTAATATAAATCTATTTACTTTGTATTTTTAACAGACATCCTTTATTTCACCTGATACAGTATAAAACATCCTGCGCTTTCATTAAAAACGATGCGTTTGTCTTGTAAATTGTTTTTTCAAAAAATTTGCATTTTGACTGGCTCATCAAATTTTGGTTGGCTTTCACCGCCAGCCGGGCCTTAATTTAATTGCTCCGCCGTAGCAACGTTTTTAATTTACCTGATGGACAGCGTGAAACATGACCAATCGCTGCGACGTCACCGCCATTATCCTTGTCGCAGTCAGATCATCTCCTCATCAGCCGCACGCGCAAAAAGTGTCGTGAGCGAAAATATTTAATTTATTTTAACTACGCACACTTTTTCAATTGTTTGCAGTGTTGAGTGCAGTGCAGTGCATAAGATGCGCTGATGATGATGATGGCTCATCAAAAACAAACAGGCGATAGCGTGGAAAGGCCACAAAAGCAAACTGAGAGCGGGAGAATGCAAAAAAAAAAAAAAGGAATAATAAAAAAGCGGAAAGCTGACACAAATGTTTCTTTATTTGCCAGAGTGCCGTGATTTTTGTTGCATCAAATTGGAGTTTTTTCCTTAAATATAGTAAACATGGATGGTGCACGGATTTATGTATAGCACGGCGCTGATGAAAATGACTCGCTGCATTGACCGTGTTTACTGTTTGTCGGACAGCCAGCAATTTACGCCCCACGCGCTGGAGTGTGGCGCAAAAAACATTAATTTGCATGCAAGTCAATTATCAGGAGGCACCCAACAGTCAGGCAGCAGTGCTTGCTGGTTCACGGCCAACATTGGAGTTATTTTTGCCCCACAAAGGACATACTCTCAAACAGCCAACTGGCTTGAGTTTAAAAAAAAACTCATCAGTTGCGATCTTTATAATTTTCTATCATTTTGGTCATTAATTCTAGGTAAATCCCTACAGTTTTTGTTTACCGTGAATGTAATATATTTTCTATGCTTTTTCCATTTCATTTTTAATAATAATTTAAATTGTATTATAATGAAAAACTCTACCCAAAATAGTAGTCAGCTTTCTAAAATAAGAATGTAAATAATATTCCACCAAAAATATTTCAATTTCCCTTTTAATAGGGTATTAAATGACTCATTAAACGAGAGGCCTTTCAAACTGACTGGTAAGCACATTTCTAAATGTTTTTATTAATTAAAAATATTGCAAATTAAACACATTTCCAAATTGCGTTTTGCATTTTTCCGATAAATACGCATCTGTGAAAAAATGCAAATATAATTTACAAAAGCATACAGCAGCCGTCAGTGGCTTTCGGTTTCACTTTTTATTCTCCTTTTATTTTTGCTACATTTTGGTTTGCTCTATCGCCGCTCGTCCAGAGCCAGGCAATCACTAAAACTAGAAGTAGTCTTATTTTGCTTAAAGCTTTTAAGGATAACTAACACTAACACTAAACAATACTTTGGGGGCCAGTCTTGCGGCGGGGTGGGCACAGTTTTACCTGCTCTTGATTGTCACCTCAAAGTTGGCGCCCAAGTTGCGGCAGCTGAGGAACTCCCCGGACGCCCTAATCTCGGGCCAACTGCGTCGGAGTGACTGAACTGGACCGAACCACTTGACGCCCTCGCCCTGAGCCTCGATAACAGCCTCAAAGTTGGACCGCCCGACGGGTACTCCTGGCGGCGCCTGGTCCAGGTGCCACAGGAAGACAGCGTGCTCGTCGCCGCCGATCGCTATGACAGCCAAGAAAAATGGGTGCACCAGGCTCGGGTCTGTGTTCGTTTCCAGGTCCTCGCTCATCTTCAGACAGACCACGCCCTCCTGCGGTGGCGGGGGCCTCACGTGCAGCCGCTGGCCAAACGTGCCGCAGAACTGGACCACGGCCAGGCGGTGCTCTCCGCTGAGGTGGCGCAGCAGCTGCCACTCCCGGTGCACTGCATCTAGCCCCTGATTTATGCCGGATGCTGCCGCCTGTTTATGGCTCCCCGCTGATAAGGCGCCGGTCCCCGCTCTCACTCCTGATCCTGATCCAGCGGAAGTCTGTCCCAACTGCAACGCGACTGTTGACAATTTGTTGGCCAGCGGCCGCTGGTGGTTGCTGCATGATTTCCCAGTGGGGCAATGATAATTCTGCGACTCGCTCTCCACCTGCTCGCCAGCGATGCGGTGTCCATTATTCGTGGTGGCAACTCCATCGCAGCGCAATCCGTCTTCATCTGGCCCCGCAATCCGCCAACTTTTCTTGCCAAACTTTAACTTTGGTTTAACGAGCATATTGTTGTGACCTTCCTCGAAAGTCTCCGGCTGGTGCTGCTGCTGCTGCACTTTTATCAGCGAACAGTGCTCCGTGCCCCGGCTGCCACCGGATTCGTGGGCGACATCATTCGGAGCTTGAGCACTTTCCGCCGGAGCAGGTCCCTTTGGCATTGGCTTCGCCACAACCGACAGGACCGGCAGTTGCCTGGAGATCTGCTTGCCCTGCTTCTTGCCGGAATTCGACTTGGCCAACGCCATTTTCGGTTGATTATGATATTCATTTGTGCACTTGTTGACGCTGCTCAGTTTTTCATAGCCCTGGGCCGCAGTCACCTTGCTGGTTTTCCCTGTAAGGAAACAAGAACGATGAGAATCCCGCAGGAATGCATTTCAAAATGTAAATATAATAAATGCAGGAAGGGGCATCTATAGCTTAAGACTTTCCAGTCTTACTGCACTAAACAAAATTTAGGATATGTTTTAAAAATGAAATATTTAGTACTAGGGGATTTCCTACTTTTACTTTAAAACAGTGTACGCCAAGTAAGTGCTAAGAAGCTTGTGTAAATGTCAATAAATTATTGTAAATACATTTAGAAGCCTATAATATTTAGTACATAGTTTTTATTCAAGTGCAGTACGCACTATTCTTGATGGCCGTAGTTTCGCAAGTTTCCCTGCCGCTGGAAATGTCCATTTTCGCTCGTTAGAGCATTTGCCCCCTTGACAAGTAACTCGGCAGAAGTTCAAGTGGCAAATGAAAATAGAAAAAGCTAAATAATTCCTCAAGTACACACCTACAAACATATATAAATATGAGCTAAGAAATCTCAGCAAAACATAAAGAATGCACACTTAATGTGGAAGCAATAAAAACCTACTAAGCACGGAATAAGCCAGGGGAAACAAAGAAACAAGAATCCCCCGAAGTGCGGGTAAAGTGGCAAAAAATGAAGACCAACAAGTAAAAACAAATGCAGACAACGCGGAAATTCTTGTGCTTGCTGCTGCTGCTGCTGCTGCTGCTTGTTACCTACGCTGTAAACTTCACTCCAAGTTAAGTTGGCGGACACAGATTGAAAATGGCAACGAGGCGGCTAAACTTTAAACGAGGCTCCGAGCAGAGAGCAGCGAGCGGCCATGTAACGCAATGCCGGCAAGATGGCAACGGCATAAAGCGCGAAAAACTTTAGCAATTTATGTTACATAATTATGCTATAAAAAGAACAACAAGGGAAGATGAGCCATTGCGCTCAATTTCAAGCACTCTTGACTCGGCTCCGCTTTCTGCTCGCATTTTTCTTTCATTTGCGCCGACTCTCGGTTGAGATTTAAGTGAAACATTGACACTTGCCGCTGCCGAAAACTTTTTGGCCCAAGTAAATGACGTCTCGGAGCTCTGGGCCCAGACTCCAAACTCAGAATGTTGCCAATGGAGAACAGGGGCGAAGCATATGATATATCAAGGGGGAGGCTTGTAACTAAATATTGTTCTATTTTGTAATCCAAAATAAAATAAGATCATAACCAGAGATAAAATGTTTTTTCATTGATTAAATTAGGGAAATGTTACAATTAAATTATATACAAATACATCTTGAATTAAATTTTGTAAATATTTTTCTACATTAACTTTAACCCTCCATAAGCCCCTCCTGGGTTAAGATGAACCTAGGCAACTGCCAGAATCTGCCAGCTGCCGCCTAATGACACTGCTAATTCGGGTTTCGTTTCGCCTGGATTGGATAGATAAAAGTCGCTACATGTACTTGCAGATTGGGTGCACTTACCGCCGTCGCAGGGAAAGCTCTCCGCCAGCAGGGTGAATAATTTGTCCGACAGTAGACAGCGACCTCGCGGTCCCAGAGGAACCCGGCACACCGGACACTTCACGGAGCGGCTGCGGCAATTATTGCAGAGCACGTGTCCGTTGCAGCACTGCCAGCCAGGTGGCTTGATGACCTGGTTTCCAGTTCGTTGGCCAGGTGAGAGGATCCGCGGGAGGGGGGCGAAGAGTGCGTGTAATTATTCAGAGAGGGAATCATTTCAATTAATTATACATATCGTGACCATCGAACCCGGCCACAGGAGGCACTGCCGAGACGGGATCCCCCTGATTGCTTCGTTATTATTATTGCTCGAATTGGATTTAAACAAAAACCAATTGCAGTCCTTGTCGAAAGTAATGTACAAATGGCAACTAAATTGGATTATTCCTCACATTTGGCTCTCCTTTGCCCAAGTCTCAATGGCTTTTCCTCGGGGAGGAGCTGGCTGCTTCTATTGCTGCTCTCGAGGGTACATAGATGCATATAAAAAATGTATTATATTGGCAGCGCTGTGCGCAGCAAGCTTTCCATTTAAATTGAAAATCAAATTGAAAATATTGCAAGCGGATTTAAAATAATACAACTGTGTTTGATGCGCGCCCAAATACTTTTGCGAATTTGAAGCTGGCCCTTACAAAAGCACAAAACTGGGCCAAAAACACAAACGCAAAATGCTGAAATACTGAAATAAAGAAATACAGAAATACAGGAATATAAAAATGCGAACACGAAAAACACTGGCAATCGGATAGACTGACGGACTGGGGGGAATATGCATCGAAATTTTGCTGATGCTTTTTGTCTCTCCTCAATCGATGTGCAGACAAACATAAATTTGCTACGTTCAGAATAAAGAAACAATTTCTGGTCGGCAGATTTCATACTTTTTGCTACGATTTGGCAGAACTGCAATCGAAGTATTACAAATGTAAAACGATTCGA
The DNA here is from genome assembly GCA_018905715.1 of Drosophila lini. Taxonomy (NCBI): domain Eukaryota; kingdom Metazoa; phylum Arthropoda; class Insecta; order Diptera; family Drosophilidae; genus Drosophila; species Drosophila lini. Next base: position 25,951 of record JAEIIL010005282.1, on the reverse strand, counting down.
TGGCAATCTGACCAAACGAAAAAAAAAACACCAAGATAAAGGACTCTGACCACGATGGAAAATCGAAAATACATATGCCCTCACTTTCTAGCATATATATGTATATATATTTTTGTAATATATTTACGTGGGAAATAAGGCAGGGATTTAAGCGTCGTGCACGTGTGGCAAGCGTTCTAAATGTTATTCGTCTTTTATTGTTTTTAATTGGCTTAAATGGCATGAGCAAATGCTTTTAATTTTAATACCCTTGCATGCATAAACAAAGACTCCAATTAGTGATAGAAATCAATTAAATGCAGCTGAGCGAAAACAAAGTGGGGCTGGTGGGGGAGCGGGAAAGTGGAAGTGGAACTGGCAGAGGAAGCGGAAATCGAAGGCAGCATAGCATGCTTTTAGGCATATTGTAAAATATCTTTCCGTTCGATGGCAACCATACCGAATTAATTCGATTGCCAAAGTCCGCCTGCCAGTTTATATTAACGAAAAGCCCGCCAGGCCAAGGCTGATCGAGTGCAACTAAAATGAATTAATCATATTGTGCTGGCCAAATCCTTGCCTTTGTTTGCTGAATTTATGAAAATTAAATGGCTCGCAAATTTATGCATATTTAAATGAAACAAAAACAACCTCATGCCCGATTTAATGTCAAACAAGGAAAAGCACTGGCAAATCCTTATCCGAACGGACGGAGCCTAATGCAGGCGATTAGCATTCAAGGGAATCGGGATGCGCAACTATTAAAAGTCCGGCAAAACAAAATCCCTTAATAACTTAATGGACTTGTGTGCGTGTTGGCATACAAACATATGTGCATATATGAGAAAAGACAGGGGCAACACACCAGAATACGCTCATAATACAATATAATGCCGGCTCCGTGCCACAGTAATAATGGCAAAATCATAAGGACTCTCCGGCAACTAAGCCGCAGGGCGGCGAGAGTGGGAACGAGACCGAGGGTATCCGGCATAAACTGATTTCGGGTTAATAAACAAATTATTCAGTGCAGCTGCAAAAGGAGTTCAAGCTGCTCTGTGGCCAGCTGCCAGCTCCCAGCTCCAAAGGCGTTGCAGCGTGGCCGTATCTGGAATATCTCCGGAATCAGGCATGTCCTTGCCCTTGCTGCACATGCTTAATTTATGGTTACACACCGACACTCCAACTTCTGCTGCTGCTGCTGCTCTAGGCGAGAATTTCATTTGAAAATACTCGTAGCTCTGCATTTTGAATGGAGGTTGGCCACTGTACTGTCCGCTCCCTCTTCTTTATCTTGTCTAATTAATTAAATTTATGTTTTTGCTGACAAGCCGGGCATAAATAAATTTAAAGCCCGGCCCTCGTCACCGAGTTTAATTTAAATGCACAACGAGCTCGGGGCTAGCATGGAGAGCATCGCAAGAGCAAAAACAGAAGCTGCCCGCAGGCGATTGACACGATTATTCACACTGACTTCCGCTGCCGCACACTCTAATCGTCAATATTTGATTTTTAAACGACATAATCAATCACACTGGCCGTGCTATGTGTATATATTTTGCAAAACTAATCAAATCACATGCCAGAGCAAACATTTATCAAAAACCTACTCGAAATATAGGACAAAATAAAACTGGCAGCAGGCTGAAAAAAATAGAAAGGAGAAAAAAGGAACATAACCGACGGCTATTAACTGGCAGCATGGAAAGCTGCCCGGATCGGGACATGTGCGTCGTTTGAGTAATTGAGTCAACAAGGCCGGCGTACCTGCCCCCACGGAGGCGAGGAGCAGCAAGGAGAGGATGTCCTGACGAGGGCACGCAATCACATGCTGCCCGGTGCTCCAAACTTTCTATATATCTAGTATATATATGTATATATAAATATATACTTGTAGAGCAAAGTCAAGTGATTAGCAACAAACTTGCACAGCAAAATCAACGCAGACCGGGAAGAGGATGGCAGTGAACTTCCACTGCACAGAGAGAAATAATTCAGATCTTGAAACTGATTATATACCTTAAGGATGCCAACTATTAAGAACAGTCTTTCTCATTTATGTTAGATTTGATTTATATCGAAACCTGATGATATGATGACTATAAAAAGTGTAATATTTAAAGTTCCTCAACTAATAAATGCCTCAGTGGCATCTCTCTCCAAGGGAGATTGAAAGCAGCGACTGGCAAAGGCAAACAAACGACCAACTGGCCAACTAAGTTTTTGGACGAGTTCAGGCCCAGCCGAGTTAGATAATGACGAACTAAAACTAAAGCCGACCAGCCTCATCGATATGCAATGCACATGCAGGCAACCCATCCCAGTCTCCCACATCCCAACATTCCAAGGACCATCGCCGCAGCAGCAGTCCGTCCCGCATCGTCCACTCACCTCAAGGCACACAGGACACTCCAGTAATTGGGAAATATGTTGCAGGCATGTTGCAAACTTTTGCAGCGATTGTTGATTAATTCCGTGCTGCTGCAAATACAAAGATAGAACGGGAAAGCGCTGGTTAATTTGAGGGTTTCTGGTTTCTGTTCAAGGTTAAACGGCATTCAACCAATTAAATCTGACGCCTACACTTAATTGTATTTAAATTTTCGGGGAGCCACACTTTCGCTGCTGCGTCGTAAATAATTCACACAAGAGTGTCCATGAAAGGTCCCGGACTTAAGCCGATTTCCATTTAATTTGCATTCGATTATCAAAACGAGCCGAGCGTGCGCCGAGTAATATAACATGTTCAAAATTCCTTCAAAAGGGTGGCCTGCATTCGGAAGACACATTACGTTCTATGCCTGATTGCGGTTGCAAGTTTAATCTGTTTAACGGTCCTGACCGAGCACACACAAGCCCACACATACACATACCGAGTGGCACAACACACTCTGTGATGCACAGCCTTCGGCATTGATTGAAATGGACTTTCCATGCCAACCACCTGTGCCAGGTGTCCGAGTGTCCGTGAGTCCGTCAGTCCGTAAGGCCATCGCTCCGCGTGTGTGTCCTGCTTAAATTTTCGACTCTGCCACTGCAAGGACATTTAGGTCAATTGAATTGTAATAAAGTACACATAATGTGTCGAGAACGGAATTACGTTAGTTCGATTCAATTGAATTTAATAAAATAAACAGCTCGTAGGTCGGCAGATAAACAATTTACCACGACGCCCGGTATTGACATCAGCACGGAAGAACACCTCGAGCCAAGCTTCAGGGCTTAATTTAGCTCAACGGGACATTGAGGTGGACCTTACTTCCAGATCAATTCATGGCCAGTACTTAATTTATGTTTGCATTGAATCACATGTGCGAGCGAAGGTGATTAATAATCTACCTAACACTTTTATTTCTTAAAAACTAATATTGGATCTTTGATTTAGAGACGGAAAATCAAAATGAAAATCTACAGGTATTAATTTTACCTCAGCAGGAATTCAATGTTAATTACTACTGAGTTTAAGTTTGTATAAGTTCCATAACGAAAATGTCTAAGCGCTTAAATTTCCACCTAAAAATATTATTGCTTTAACAGGGGTTGAGGCGGAACTCAGTTTTATCAATTTTCAGCTTAAAACTAATTGCTTTAAACATTATCTCAATTCTTAAAATTAAATTAAAATCAAAATCATTCGCAAATCTAATTTCAGGTCCACTCAGACTGAAAGAAATCGCACAGCCACTCTCGTATGTCCGCAATTCAGCTTACGTAAATAACATTTGATGGCCATTCAATGGATTACGTGTGGTTATGGATGAATTAGTAGCTAAAGACTAATTTTGCGTTTTTCTTGCGAGAAACCTTGGCGCTGAGAAGCTATAGTTGGTGCAGTGGTGAGCCCACAAAGCCAGTGGACCGGGCTGCAGCGTCTAATTACTGGCAGCAACAGCAGCTGCCATTAAGCCAATCAGCATTATGTAACGCTCAGCGGCACACGAACAACGGTGTTGTGCCGCACATTCATGTGTGACAATGGCCCATTTAGCCGTCATTCCGAGCACTGCGAACCAATTAGGCGGCTGTCTCAAGCCAGAAACCCAGAAGAGAAGCGCAGCTTAGGGATAGAAGTGGTAATACATTGAAGTGGTAATACACATAAGAAATCGATTTTTTAGCAACTTATATATGTGTATCTATATCTAATCTCTTAAAATTATACAGTTAAGTTAAGTTAAGTTTTACGGCAATGACTCACCACAGCGTGGGCTGCCTCTGCGGGATCCTCATTTGGGGCGATGCTCGCCTGCTGGCGCCACATCATCAGGGTCACGTGCTCGGCGCCGCTCTGCCAGTGCTCCTGCAGCCGGCCGGCCAGCTCGCTGATCCTTAATCCCAGGACATCGGCTCCATTGAGCTCCAACAGTGTGTCGCCCAGCCGGACTCCGCCGCGCTCCGCATTCGACTTCGACTGCACCCCGCTGACCCACGGATAGGGGTCCCAGGGGGCGCGACTCAAGTTCAGGCCTAGGGTCCCGTTGGCGCAGGCGTAGATAGTGCACAGCTGGAGCATGGTGGCTACAAGGAGAGGCAAGGCATACAGATTAAATCAGGCACATCTTCAAGGCCGCACGTCGCCGGCATTTCATGCAATTTATGTCACACACACGCACCCGGCGTTGGCCAACATAAATTTGACCAATTTTCAACACTTGAGGCGTCTGCCAGACACATCTAATTACCTGGCCTAACGCACACACACTCACACACTCTCCGTTGGAGGGAGAGGACTGTGAAAAATGGTGGCAAACTGTTTTATTTGGCCTGCTCCACAGACTTGACTTGGCATGCCCATCACGTAGCCACTCGCATCTATTATGCGTGAGTGTGTGATTGGGGCAACCGCTGTCCCCAGATTTTGGCACTTGACTCATTTGCACCTTTCGAGGGCTATTCTTTTACCTTTCGGCAGGTGCCGAGGGTGCCTCGAAGCTCAATTAATTAGCCAGTTGCTAGGCCCAAAAAGTTTTGCGCCAAGTGGTCGTAATTACGCATACGCCACGTTCGCCGGGCGTAAAATTCGCACACATAAATCAAAAGTTTGTGACTCCCAGCTTCATTCTCCCAGGAAAAAAAGGGTTTCTTGAAAAGTTTGTAGCACTAGCCAAAATCAATTAAGCAGCCCCAGCCGGAACTCGGCATCGAGTATCGAGTACCATATATAACCAGCTTTAGCTTTAACTGAGAGAACCGAGAGCCCAGCTGTTCTGCCAACTGGATTCTTTCGCTTAGTCACTGGCACTGTCATTCCCAATCGAAGTCGATGCTGAAGCCAATGGATTGCGTCAGATTCTTGGGGCTGTCAGCTTAGAAGATTCTTCTGAGCCGGGAAATTGATTATGTTGCTTACGCGCCAAACCTCGAGTAGATGGAGAACCCATTGCTGTCTACGCACGCGGATACAGATACGAGTACGAGTGCGAGTACGAGTGCGAGTACGGCAAACTTGTTCAAATCACTTCACTTCACTTCACTTCTGGCTGACATTGGCCATGAAATCGCTATGACGTCGGCCAAGTGAAGTGGGCACAGCGGAAAGTAAATAAGTTATTGAACAATAATTCGAGCTAGGGCTGCGGCGGCAATTAAAATCAATTGATACTCGGCTGGCCATCATTGAATTATGCCTCGTTTTTAAAGCCTCATATTTTTTGTTCAAGCATCTCCCTTGTAAGGGCAATTAAGAGGCCGATTTAATTATTTTTCAAAGCCGCACAAATTAGTTAAAGCTGCTGCACCCACTAATAAAATAAAAAAAAACCGAAGAGACGGAAAACCAACAACCGCAGCAGCGGCGGCGCACAGGAACAATTTGCGGACCATTGTTTTGGCCAAAGTCAATGAAGCGCGGCACTTGGCAAACAATTACGAAACGAAAACCAACAGAGGGCTGCCCCTGGTAACGCTCCAATTAAGGACCGCCGACTCTTTAAGGCCTGCTGCAATATTTATACCGTAATTGTTTTAACTCTATCAGAAACTGTTTCTCGATCGGAAGCCAACCGAGCTTAGGCGCGTGTGAATTGCAACTGACTGCACTCGAGCGGGTGCAGCAACCAGAAAGCCACTGGCCCGCTTTCGTTTTCAGTGTACGCAGGAGAGCTGGCTAAAACGAAGCTTGGCTAAAACAAACTCACACGGAATTGCGTCACAGTTACACGAAAGAAACCGCAAGCGAATCGCATGGAGACGGAGACGCAAACGGGGACAGAGACAGAGACCCAGAAACCCCAAAGCGGGCAAACTGTTGCGCATGCGCCATTGAAGCGCTCGTCCCGCTGCAGTCTGCTCCGTCCCCGTCCCCGTCCCGCACTCACGGGGCGGCACTAGTACCACACAATTAGCAGCCTGAGAGCTGACGCTGCCGTGTAAATTCCGAGTCGAACGTGAGTCTCCAGTTTTTATTTCGCCTCTGTTTTCATTTCGCAAGCGTTGCGCATGCGTATGATTTACGGGCTGAATATGTATGTATGTGCACTGCTCTTGGCGCGTTTCTAATTGAATTTAGACCCGTTTGTTTGGCTGACAGCATAGGAAACGATAATTCAGTTAGAAACAAACTCGTTTTGCGGTCTTAATTACGCGAATATCCAGCAAATGCGTTTATAATTGTGCGTTACACTTCCGCGTTTTTTGGTTTTCATTTATCTGTTGGTTTTATTGTGGCAGCCACCTTGACCTAAGCCAACGTTAACCAACTTGGCTTGGACAACACCAACTGAGCCAACTGAGGGCTCTGGGTGAGTGTAAGGTCGTTTGGGCCATTAGAGCCATTAGGCCTCGCACGGTTTGTTAACAATTACACACCGTTTTTCGGTTTTGGCTCGCTGGGAAATCAATTTTCACAACTCTCCGCTCCGCTTGGCGGCTCTTGGCACGTTAGCGAAATAACTCAATCCGAAGACTTTTCCTGGGCGCCGGCGCAACGCACTTCGCGAATGCTTGCGGAACTTGCGGCGCTTGCGCACTGTCTGCGAGCTGCTAAGAAACTGCGGCTCGCCGTCTGCACAGCTGACCAACAGACCTAAACTTGGCTTAAACTGGCTAAGACAGAGCGCCCCCTTTTGACGAAGCTTGGAACTCTGTGGGAGCGAGCTTTCGAACGGTTTTTTTAAACTATTATTTGGTTATAAACAATTGTGGGGCCTTTTAAGCGCCGTTTAAACTGAACACCACTGGCAATATTTGTTAGAACTAAAAACGAACGTTTAGTTATTTGTGTGAGCAGAGGCTTGCAGAGAAATTGCAGAAATTACAGCTTCAGCGTGTAAGTTTTCAGCTTAAGAAATACCTAATATTTTGAGGTGTGCTTTAGGCTTTCAATAAATCTACAAAATATCTATACCAGACGTTTTCACACTACGAGTTGTGTAGAATTTTCCTAAGCTGCTTTTCCCTTAGCTTAAAATGTTTAGCAAATCGAAGCATCCGCTGGCACATACATAGAACAAACAGTAGGTTTACTAACTACCTAATTTCAATGTTCAAATTGCATGTATGGAATGGATGTTTAAAAGCTCCCGCTTGAGCGTTTACACAGTACTTAAGCTATTATGAAGAGCAAGCGGAATCGCTTGCGTGATTGCACTTGAATTTGGCCATTTGCCTTTGGGCCAGGCCTAATTGCTGACCGATTAATAAAAGTCAATTGCCTCGGTGGTCGGTGGCCGGAGGTTCAAGGGGGCGTGGGCGCTGGAGAAACATGAAATTTGATGTTATTGGCTGCGTAAGTATTTGGTAATTTTGACACCGCTGACGGCTGTCGGCTGCCGTCCGCTTCTGTCGGCCACTTTATGCCAACCGCCGGCCGCACTCGCAACCAATTGCACAAATAAATTCAGCCAAATCTAATTGAACTCGCAAATTGAAAACCCAAAACGAAATCACACACAGCCGTGCTGCCCAGGGTCAGTTAGCTGGGCGCAAAATTTAATGAAATTACCAATTTCAATGCTATTTCGGCAGCAACCGGCGCTCTAAACAGAAATTACCTCCTCAATGGCAGTTAGCCCGGTAGGCGAAACAACAAAAAAGCGAAAGTCAAATGGGCCAAACGAGGTTTGGTAGCTAGCAATGCCAAATCCATTTGTCAGCTGCCAATTTCCATCAGTTATCATTGTTAGGGTTAACGGACGAGCTGGTTTAGGCCCGGTATTTATTTAGGGCCCCATTGTTTGTGTTTATCGCGGTCCGACACCTTCATGCAGGGCCACGTTTGTTGGTTTAATTTCTTCGGTATTTCAAATAATAATATTTTGCTCCACTGCTGTTTGCCGGTCATTGACAATGCACTGCCATTTGGCAGTGGCCACACGCAATTAAGCTGAAAAATAATGCTGTTTATTTTGAAATTTAATTACAGAGTCGGAAAACTTTTAAAATAAATAAAGCGGAATTAAACTGATTAAGTTCCATTAATGTACATCGAAAGCTAAGTGGTGTGGTTTTATCTGATTCAAAACAGTTTAGGTTGGGCGTAATTGCTTAAATATAGAGTAAAGATTAACGATACTTTTGGTGACAAATGGTTTTTGTAAACTTTATTTTTTCGTTAATATGTGGTCAATCATTAGTAACTATTAAGGTGAATTCAATACAATTCTAGAAAACTATATAACATTAAAAAATGTTCAAATATTAACACTACTTCTTTTTTACCCATTTACTAACCATTTTGAATAATATTTTCCACATCTACTTTTAATTTTTCCAATCAAGTATACAAGATTATTTACGGTTTTTTGTGTTTCTTTTACTGACTCAGACCTGTGACTTTATAGCGCACCCGAAAAGCCAGTGACGGAACCCACTCCGAGGCAGAGTTCAAATATTTACTTAGCGAGCGCTTTTGCCAGAGTTTCTTGCCCACAACTGGCTGTCAGCACAGCCCCCGAATCTGGCCCTGGTCGTAGCCACATTTTGGCGCCGACAACTTACAACACAGCTCAGATCAAGACAGATCGCGGATAGCGGACAGCGGATGGCCCAATGGGGCCGAGGGGCGCGGGGTCGATAGGTGAGGCTGCGAGCTGTAAACGCGGCCAAAAGCTGAGGCCAAAATGTTTGTCGTTGCCTATTGCGTCGGCCCAAAGCGCTGAGCTTCGCTATCGGCGCTCGGCAACTTTTCACACAAAGTGACGGCGCTGCGAGGCAGCTCGAAAATAAAACACACACGAAAACAGTTTGCCAAGCGAGAGCGCCCGTGGAGCACGTTTCTTGCCAGCGGTATTTAATTTTTTCAGTTCCTATCCGCGAGTTTTTCCAACTCACAATGAGAAAATCATCGAGAGGATTTCAGGCAGCGCCTCCTGCCGAATGCGAATCCAGAGTATCTGGAGACGGAGAAGGAGATGGAGGCACCTCCTCGGTACGCCTGCTAAGGATCCCCCGGGCGGCGCCTGGCATCGACCACTACGGATTCCATCTGACCCGCAGCAAGTGGGACCCCTATCCCTGGGTAACAAAGTAGCCGGCTTGTTGCCCCCGCCCCGCTAATGCGATATCCCACACCACTGACAGGTATGCGATGTGGCAACTGGCACACCTGCCGCACTCTGCGGCCTCAGGCCCGGCGACTGTGTTCTGGAGGTGAGTACCGCGTACTGAATACACTTGGACAAGCGTTCGAATACCTACATAGTTGCCACAACTGCAGAAAGACGGTGCCAGAATATGCATAAAGAATGCATGATATTTGGGATCGAGTTACAGGAAAAACTATTCAAGAATAACTGAATTTAAACTTATTCAAAATTTATTTAAAAATTCTTAAAGTTTGAATATTCTGAAACTCTAGACTTTGAGATACACTTATTCAAATTGTATCTACATCTTTTTAGACTATATTCTTTGGGTAAACAAAAAATAATTAAGCTCAAAATGAATTGTTATATGGTGATTGTTTGAACTATGGAGAAACGAGTTTTATGGATATCCAAAATTCGTCAAGTTCGAGTTACGAAAAATGTTGCCCAAGCTATGGAAGTTGAACTATAGATCAGGCTCGGACTTTGGCAGAGTGGCTTTTGTTGTTCTTAGTGGATATAGCCTGCTTAAAATAGCAATGCGTTAAACTTAATTGCTTTCAATCGTCTTTATTCAGTGCTTTTCGCGGGCGATGAGTGGGGAAGAACACATGTTGCGGAATTACAAACAGTTGGCGCTGGCAGAACCCGACCTAGGCGAGCCTAGCACTAATGACAATACTCGAATGTAGTTGGCAAAGAGTCGAAGTCGAGGAAAAGATTAATTAGCGCTAAGTAAACAATTAAAATAAACAAAAGCAAGCGACTTGCAGCCGGTTATCAGTATCTGCGGTTAACAGAATCAGCAGTTAACAGGTTAAGCGGTTAACAGGGGTTAAGCAGTGCAGGCGCCAGCAAGCAGTTATGACAAGCAGCGCTTGAAGTTCAAAGATGTATCTGAGCATTTATCTTTTTAGTGTTTTTTCGTAACTTTTTAGGGTTTAAATAACTATGTTAAGGTTGCTGTGGGTAAACAGAGCTCAACTTATAAGTTAACCGTTGAGTAAACTACCTTTTAGTATTCAACTTACTCATAAAAAGCATTACAACTTTAATTACAGGTCAATGGCACTGATGTACTGGGCTTGAGAGTAGCTGAAGTCGCCCGGATTGTGAAGAGCCAGGAGGATGGCGTAACACTGCTCTGCTGGAGCAGCAACTGTGAAAAGGACTGCAATAAGAACGTAAGAAAATAAACCTGCTATTAATGCCTTAAAATAAAAACCGCTTTGGTACCTTTTGATTCCCAGAGCATCTGCTGCGCCCCCATGCCCACCAGCCTGCGCCGCCTCTCCCTCGTTCTGGAAAGCATCCTGCGGCTGATTGAGTGTCCTGTATGCAGCATCACCATAGCTCCGCCTGCGATGCAGTGCCAGAACGGGCATCTGGTCTGCGTGGACTGTCGCATACGCTCCGAGCGCTGTCCCGTCTGCCGGGACTTCTATACGCCAAGCCGGGCCCTATTGGCGGAGCAGATTTACCTGACCATTGTCAACGCATTCGAGATGTGCCGCCAGGAGGATAAGCTGCGACAGAAGCTATTTGCGGGGATCACGCGACCTATACCCGGCCCCACGCTGGCTGAAAGGACAGCCCGGCTAACGGGGCAGGACACTTGGCGGAAGCGCAAGCCGGTTTTGCCAACGAACAGATTCCTGACTAAGCTGCTCGAGGGTTGCGCCTACTCAATGGACAACCTTTCACCCTCGAACGCGGCCACCCTGCTGCGGACCACCACCAGGGATAGCCGCAGGCACTCCAGCGGAATCCAAGCGACAACTATGGACGCCCCGCCTGACGGGAATGCGAAGCTTGCGAATGATTTACAGCGCGAAGGAGTTGAGCCCAGTGCCGAGGGCGTTGACGAAGTCTCGCAATCGGAATCGGACAGCAGTCACAGCTCTGCCATGGAGGAGCAGCCGCCTCCGCCTGTCAGCGAACAGTCCGCACCGCCTGTCACTCCTTGCCCAGAACTGTCGGAGCATGTTAATGCTGTCCAGGCTAAGCCGGCCTCGGTGTCCGCGCTCTGCCGCTGTCCCTGTGAGATGGAACCACTGGGCGAGGGCCAGGCGCTGCACCAGAACTACTGCTACAAATCCGCTTTCCGTTTGCTTTGAGCTTTAGCATCTCAATCAGCCAGAGTCCCTGAGCCTCCTTCTGCTCCTCCTACTCCTCCTACTTATACTCCCACTCCTGCTAGGGAGACCCTTACTAATTAAATGAAATGCCAGTTCCTTTGCCAAAGTTGCTTATCGCGCGAAGAAACGAACTGCGCAAACGAATTGAATGGCTGTCGGCCCCGGACAAAGGCCGAGATGGAGATGCAAAGAAGTTGGTCCGGAGCTGGTGCACTCTGTCACTCAGTGAACTGCAGCCGAGAGTTCCTCCGGGCAGCCGAGTTAAGTTTTAATTTAATCACTCCTGAACGCTTCAATGACTTTGTGTCATTTGGCGTCAAACTTGGGCTCCTCGATAATGAACCCGGGGAGTCCGCAATGTCAGAGCTATTTGATAGATGCATGTTTTAGACTCACACAGACAGAAATAATGTGCATCTTTGTTTTAGATAAGAATGTTTGGGAAAATCTATTCATTTACGAGAGATAAGCATAACGACTTGGAATAAAAACGGGCTAGTCTATAAAATTATAATCCTTAAAAGAAATTCCAAGTTTTAGGACTCGCTCGACTGATTTTCCAGTGCACCAGTCCCGGTTATGACAGCAGTTGCAGCCGCCAACCGCAGCTAAGGGTCAATCAGGAGCAAAGTGAAGGTTGCTGGACAGGCGCGTAATGAGCTTTATTTGTCATCCTGACGGGCCTGGAGCCCTTACGGGCTCGGAAACCTGGCAAGCTACGGCAACCATAATGACAGCCGCAGTCGGACGGCCATTATGGCGGCCATTTACCATTTAATATTGATGCAAGCTGGAAGTAAACAACGCCAGCAACAGGCGTTAGCTGAAGCTCCCCCAGCTCCTTTAGCCTTCTTCTCCTCCTTCGGATGACCAACCGCAGGGCATTCTTATCCCGGCAGATGCCCCCTGCTGCTCCGGCAGGCTGCTAGGAAAATGTCATCAAAACAGGAAGTGGCAGTTTAATTTAAGCGCGTTAATTGAATTTTATTTTCTGCATTGTTGATCGTTCGGACAAAGAGCTAGTCCGGGCGAAGACCAAGTCCGTATCCGGACTAGGTCCGGTTGCGAGTCCGATGCGGAAATTGATTTGCTGCTGCCACTGCTGCTACTGCTGCTCCTGCTGCTGGTGCTGCTCCTGCTGCATTGTGCTCGGTGTCCCGTGGCGCCGTCACCTGACTGCCTCGGCAAACTTTAATTACAAACTTCTATGCGCCATTATGCAGTCGGCGGCTGCTGGGAAACCAGTTTAAATTGCTGTTATTGTTGCACTTTGCGCCCGTCTTGCCGGAGCCTTGTGTGGGCCACACACTTTCTAATTGCATTTCATTATCTATTGGAAATTACAACGATTTCGAGGGTCGATGATGGCACCACTAATGGCAGCCGTAACAAGTGCTCCTCCACGTGAAACGCGCCGTAGCGCATTGCAATTAATTTCGCTGTCGCTGGGAAAAGAAATCGTTTCGAGAACCGCGACAAGTGTAGTTGCCTGCATAATTCGCCGAGCGGTGAAGCCCGGACCGATCCTTTGGTTGTTTAATTAATGTGAAGCACTCATTATCGAGTGCAATTTACCTTGGATAAACACGGGACTTCAAACGTTAAAGCAGCGCTCCTCACGATTGTGAGTTTTCAATTTGCATCCTGGGGCAGCGCCAGTTTAAGTTCTCAGCTTGCATCAGAATAAACGGCACTTTGGGGCAAGTTTTCGGGCCCGGCTAAGTGGTAATGGCCAAAACAATAAATTCACTTTGGACCGAATTTCGCTGCCACGCCCACTTGCCAGTCGAGCAGTTGCCGCACCAGCGGAGGTCACGTCAGTGCACCACACGGCGTATGAGTGTGCAAGAAACAGTGGAAGAAATATAATGGTGATGGCATCCTGAATTGTAAATAAATAAATAAAATATTGACTCTTTCAATGTATTATTTTTTTTTTTAACTCCATTGGATAAATCTATAAAATCATTTTGTAAAGATTAATACAAATAAACCAATTTACTTGCTTTAATAGCGTTTTTCCCCCAGTGTAGCTTATCAGCCGGCCGCAGGAGCACTCCGTACACGTGTCTATGTGTGTGTGCGTATAGCTTAGCAACAATGTGACCGCCCCAAAGCGAAGGAAAGCGTGCAACAATTTGGAGAATCCTTCCCTTTTTGGCGGCGCAGCTGTTCCGTGTGCGGCCGCAACCTTAGAAACTTTCTAACGAGCATTTTGCAAGGCAAGGCGGAGCCTCGAGGACTCGAGACCCAGCCTTTTTGTTGCTGCACGCCCTTGGTGGCTGTTATTGTTATTGTTTCTAGCTGCAAACAACATGTGCGGTTGTCATAAATTTAACGCCAAAAGAGCATTTTAAGCAGTCAGACAGAGTCCCCCTGGCAGGGGACTAAGTCCTCTAATTACTCCGAGGGAAAACTTTTGGCAACCAGGCCATGATTCATGTGTGTGCATCTCTCGTGCCGCACCAGATGACTGGAAACTTTGACGAGTCGAGCCCCGGCTGGAGCCACCCCGGCGTTAAATGCTGCCTGCAATATGCAGCCACTCTGCGTGCAAAGTATTTCCATATTTAAAATCGCATTCGCCAGCGGACGCGGGGTTTTTCAAATGAAAATTATTTATTTAATTGAATATTTAAAAACGTGCTGCAGCCGTCTTTTATTGCATTAGTCGCATTGCGGAGGCGCACTGTAAAATATGGTGCACATCCGTCTGATTTATTCAATTTTTTCCCATTATAAATATTTTTTGATTTTATTCTCGCGCGCCCGCAGAGCTTCTGGCCCCTGGAAAGAAACTTAATTATGGTTGAGCGACGTCGCAAGAGCCTGATTAAATTAAAATGAATATGAATTGCATTCGCAGTCGCAGTCGCACTCGCGTGGGCAGCGCCTGTAAATAGGCAACAAAGCGATTCGTTGGCGACATGTGAGTGACACATTTCACACTGGGATTGATTTAATTGAAACATCGAACAGCGAGGCCTTAATCGAAAACCCATTCGAAAGATTTACCCTTGAAATTCTGCTCTGCGAGCCGCGACGGGGAATGAAACCATTTTCGGAGCCAGTAATTTGCAGGCCGCAAAGATACATTGCCACACCATCGCCATGGCACCGCAGTTCGCAGGGGCAGCAGCCTTGGAAATTAAAATTAAAATTCCATTGATTAGAAAATTGTAAATGCATGGAATTTTAGGATATCGCGGTGTGGCGATCTTTCGATTTGCATAATTGCGAGCCAAAGCGAACCGAGCTAAAAACCGTCGCAACGCACCGAAAATCTGGGAGGGTGCAGATGCTTATCGGGCTGTAACTTTGCACTGGCCTTTGGCCACGTCCTCCTGCCCCGCGACCAACGCGGTGCGGTGGCCCATAAATATCAAAAATTCTAACACATGGCTGGGGATCCTGGTCCTCGTCCTGTCCCTGCTCCTGCTCATGGGCTGCCTGCAGGTGTGGGAACCTGCGAACCTGTTCGCTTTTTGCATCCCTCTCGGTGCCGGGGGGAGTTTTTAATTAAAATAAAAACGAACGGCAGCGCAAAGGCTGCAATGGCAATGCCACATAATTGTCGAATTGTTGCCACTTGCCACGCGTGGTGCTGCATTGGGGGCGTGATTGCCGCCCGGAATGGGGTGTTTGCTGATTAACAAAAATAAATTGTAAGCCCGACTTTGGCATAACAATTACTCCACCACATGCGGGCTCGGCGATGGCCATTTTCATAAAACTCCAACGCCCCCGCCGATCTCTGTCTGTGCTTTTTGTTTGCCGATGTTTTCGTTGAGCTTGTAAATATTTAGCGTGTACTGGCCGCACAATTTCTGCCCTGCCCTTTAATCCGAAAAGCAAAAAATGCATTTTGGAACCAACTGAAAACCCGACCGAGAGAGCCAATGACCACTTGTAGCCCTCAGCAGGCAGTCTGCACTCATTCAGATGCCCATTAATGGGGAATACTAAAGGATATGCGGGTTTTAAGGTCTTTTGAAAAATATAATAAAATTACCTTTTCATTAAACTGTTAAATACAATTTTAAATATTTATTAAGCTATAATAATAATGGATTCAAGAATGAAAGAAATGGGAATTTTACATGCGAGTCCTTGAGGATATCACAAATTATTTGGTAGTCGGGGCGGAAGACTAGAAAGTAAGCAAGCAAAAAAGTCAAAATCATGCCTTTGCTCATGTTTTATGTGGGATATTCCGTTGTGTTCTGCCAGGCTGCTTTTAATTGCTTTACATTTTTGTTGTTTATTTTGTTGACGTTGCTGCTGTCCCTGTTGTGCCGCTTGTGTGTGTGTGTGTGTTTCCCTGTCTGTGTTTGCGGGCTGTAATGAAGACCATGTCGGGCTGCATATTAACTGGCGCACTTGCAGCATTTTTAAATGCATGTGCCGGCCAGAGCAGCCCCTCCACAAAACCCCAAACCCGCCCTAAGCATTTTAGGGCTGTAGTTTAACAGCGAAAACAGAAACGCGGGAAGCGGGGAGAGCAGCACGGGGGCTGGTACAGCTTTCATTGTCTGTCATAAGCATAAATGGTTATTAATATTAAAGTTCATAACGGGCAATGTTAACTGCTCATTTAACGGGGTTATGCTTCTGGCCACTTTATTTTTGCCTGACTGCCTCCGCCTCCGCCTCCGCCGCTGACTCTGCTCCCAGACTCTGCCGTTGCCCGTGCATTTCGCATCCGCCCCTACCCATTGATATGTTGGCAGTTGTTTACACATTAACAGCCCGCTGTGTGCCATGACCATAGCCATTTCCAGCCAGTTAACGAAAGAGGCCATTCGGGCCTTATTAAGTCACTAAAATTGCATCGGCAGTGCAGCACAGATGGCCAGCCAGGTTTGTCAAGGTTTAACGCTTAATTTGGCCATTATTGAGCAGGCAGAACCTCTGTGTTCCATTAAATCAAATTAGCAAGGGGGAGGACCCACCCATTCACGGCGAAATCAGTGCGCGACCTCAACTCAAATTAATTTAAGACATAAGCCGATTTTTATGAATTTTATATGCGGCGCAAATTAATTCGATATATGTAAACAAATAAATGGAGAACTGAGAATGTGTTAAATGCGAATAATAAATTAACTATATAAATATGCGCAGCCATCGCGTCCGTTGTAAGCGCTGTAAATTATTTTTTGAATGCACAGCAATTAAGTGAAGTCAGATGACCAAACATGAAACGGAAATCCCAACATGTTGTGCACGTCCCTCGGCATCGAGTCCTGCGGACAGGGCCAGGTGTGAGGTATTTAATCGAAAAAGAATGCATTACCGGGCATTATGTATTCAGCGGGGAATTATATCTGATTTTCATACTCATTGCGTCTTAAGGGGATAAATCTGGGCATTGAAATCCGCAGTTTGAATACAAATTTAAAAAAAAACCATTAAGCTTATATTCCTTTTAGAAGGGAATTGCTTTTGAAAATGTCCAATAGATATGTATATTATTGCGGCTGCAATGCAACTCCTTCCATTTGTATGACATTACATTAAATCTTTTTTAATCCAATTCATTAACTTTGCCCGCAATCATTTCATTACCTTTTTTCTGCACTCCGCATGCCAAGTAATTAATATAAATATTTAATTCAAATTAAATATTCAAATGCAGTTTTGTAAGAAGAAATTATGCAAATACAATTATTTATTATGGTCAATGCGCAATGCTGACAAACTTTAACGAAGCAATTACAGATAGCACTTAACCGAGTCTATTCTAACTAAGTTTATGATTCACTTTTCGTGGCAGGAAGGGTGGGCAGGTGGAAGACACGGCTAATCACTGGATCAAATTGAAATTCAGGAACGTTTCTTTCATACACTTATCCTAGGGTTCCTACGAAGTAATTGGCTATTTACAGGCGATGTCTTACTTAATGGTAGGCATTCTTATAAGGGCTCAGGCACTGAGATCTTTGGATTTGCTGAATTCACTGACTCTCCTTGGTGGGCTTTTTGTCGCTTAAACTAGATACTAAACTAGGTCAATTCATATGAACTGCTGGAAGTCCAGCATGTCAAAGTTGTTGTCGAACTCGGGCTGCAAATGGAAATTAGCCGCGGGACTGGGGCTCTTGGGCCGCTGTGCGCCGGATGGCGGCTCGTACACATCCGCGAGATATTTCGTCACGTACTCGAACGACACAAACTCGCTCAATTGGCATTTGCTGTTGCCGTTGCCGTTGCTGCCGGAGTTGGAGTTGCAGTTGCCGGCGGTGACGGTGGCGGAGCTAATCCCATTAGCAGCCGGAATCTGCTTGCAGACGCCATTTGGCGTCGTCAGCAATTGTTCGAGCTCGCTTAATTGATTAATATTTCCATGGCCGTCGTAGCCATTGTAATTGTTGTGGCTGCCGCTGCTGCAAACGCTCAGCGCATCCGTTTCCGGTGCGGACGCCATGTTGTTGCTGCCGTCGTAGTTGCCATATGCTGCTGCTGCTGTCGCTGCGGTTGCCGTTGTTGTTGGCGCATTCCGATTGTGCTCAATGATGACAATGCAATTTGACAACTCATTAAAGTTCATTGAATTGTTATTAGCTGGCACTCCAGTGGCGCAGCCATTGCGGTCTGTCTGCAGCAAAGCGTCGCTGCAGCTATTGCTGCGCTGCTGGCGCTGCTCCCCTGTTGCACTTGCCACCCCTGAAGCACCTGGAGCTCCTCCTGTCTGCTGCACCTGAACCTGCACCTGTGCCAGGGCCGACTCCGAGTGGCGACGGGTTTTGGCCGTCCTCCTTCCGCTGGCGCCTGCGGTCGAAACCGTGGCTCCTCCGGCTGACTTGCGTCGCAGCTGTCCGTTGGCGTTGCGAAGCGCGTGGTTCTTGACATGTTTGCGTAGGCTGGAGGGATCCGTGTAGCGCTTGGTGCAGCCGGGCAGCTGGCAGGCATAGGGTTTCTGTTTCAATGGAGCGGAGAGAATGGGGAGAACGATGCATTAGTATTGACGCAGCTTCGATGGAAACCGCAGCGGCTCAGTGCCGCCGCCTAAAACTATGCAATTGATTTCGCCCACGCCCCGCAGGCGAGTCCTAGCTCACACAAACACACTCGCACACCCACATAACATCTGGAACGGAGGGCCAGCGTATTTGCCAAGTCAAATCGTTTTGAAATGTCATGCTGCATTTTGTTTATTCTGGCCAGCCGGCAGCCGCGACCGAAAGCGACAACGGCAAAAGCCATGCACTGGCACAAATAAAGGAGTTTTCAAAGTTTCCCTCACATTTTTAGAGCTTAAATTGTACTCAACTTTGTTTGGGATTAATTTTTATAATATTTTGCTTTTCAAGTTTAAAATAGAAGACCTAAAAATTGTCTAAATAATTTATCTTTAAATGAGACATTAAATATATCTTAAGAGGCCCTGGATATTTGGACAATCCGTAGGTCTTATCTTAAAAACCTTTTGAATAAATACAGGAATAAAATAAAGTTTTCCTTATTTAACTAAAATTCTTTTAAGGTTCATTCCAACTTTAAAATACTATGTTTTTGAAGTGTATCAATGGTAGCGTTGGTGGAGCACCAAGCCAGCACACATTGCATCCTTTGTGATCCTGATTGGCTGCCCTCTCCCGCCCCATTTCCCAGCCCCTGTCAACCGCCCCTTCCGCGAGGCCAGGAAAGTAACTCGTTTAGTTTATTCGATTTGCCTGCTGCTGGTTGTGCTGTGCTGCTGTTGCTGTTGTGTTGCTGTTGCCATTGCTGCTGGCTGAATTGCTGGCCTTTCCAGCTGTTTTGACCTTTTTTCCGTCTGTTGTACGCACTGACGCGGCTGCTGTTTTAGCTGCTCCTGCTGCTGCTGCTGCTGCTGTTGCTGTTACTTCTGCCATCGGGCCCCGCTCACACAGATACGGCACACAGGCAAAACTATAAATCACTCAGGCAGCGAAATGCGAAATGTGCACATGTCATCCTGGCAGCCGTAGCAGCAGCAGTGGCCGGAGCTGCAGGAGCAGCAGAAATCCCTGGTCTTTCCAAGCGACTGCAAGCTGGGCCCCTAAGCGCCTTGGCAGCCATTAAATCTTAAAGCCGCTCTGCGCTTTCCAGGACCCAGCTGGGCATCCTTCGCTGCCGCGAGCTCTTCAATTTCCTTTTGACACGCATTGCAAATTGCTTGGCCCACACACACATGCACACCTCGCACAACCCACACACTCACACACACTCCCCAATATAAGGACGGGTACTCACCGTGTCGTAGTGCGTCCTTTGATGTTTCGCCCGATCCGAACTATTGCTGAACGCTTTGAGGCAGCCTTTATACTGACAGCCATAAGGCCGCTCTCCGGTGTGCGAGCGCTGATGAATTTTCAAATTTTCCAAACGCGAAAATGCTTTATTGCAGCCGGGAAACTGTAAGGGAAAAACAAAAAAGACGGGGTGTCATCGAAAATTGCAATTACCATGGGGTAGATGGGCCTGATGGAACTGAGAAATTGCGAAAGGAAGTGCTGGAAGGACGCATAAAATTGTGACCTCGCAACAGATGTTGCAGATGCTGCCGCTGCCGCTGCCCGCAGGTGTCACGCAGGACCCCCCCGTGCCCCCACTCCGGACACCTGAAAGGGCAAATTACACTTTTGCAACAGAGACGAAACAAGTGTAATGGCAGAGGCAGTGGGCCAAGCTGATGACACAGCCCCCGCCGGAGGAGTGAGAGAGTCTTTGCCATTGGAAAAACAAGCAAGGATCCATCAATTACTCAAAAATCTAAATGAAAGAGCATGCGGGATGGCCGGCGGCGAGTGTAGAAGATATAGTGTGTGCCCTAATAACATTACCAGAAACTCTATTTCAAGTGGACTTTCCACTCGCATCTCGCAGCTCTCGTCCTGTCAATTTCTGTGATTGCCCTGCGCCGCACAATTCATCATCCCAACGATGCCGCATCAAATGTCAACACGTGCATGATACAAACAGAAAAGGGAAACTAAAACACCAAATGGGCTCCGTTCGGTGCTCCACGACCAAAGTCTTGTTTGGACGCACAGTCGCCCCACATAAACAAATGTAGCAGCTGTTGGCCAGCAGCAAGGCAAATCGAAATCTATTGTTTGATTTTGAAAAATGATATTCTATGAGGGATTTGAAAGGTTGGCCAACAGAGAGAAAGGGAATCGAAGACAAGTTCTTATGTTCAGGCAAGGCTTTAAATATATTTCCTGAAGCTTTGATATTAAAGTTGAAATATAAGTTTCTTTCGTAGAACTTATATTTTAATAGCTATTTAAATAGTGAAATACTTCGAGTGTAAGCATCTAAACTTCTGGCAGTTTCTTTCTCAATATTCAATGCTACGTAGAAAATTCCTTACCGGACATTTGTTGGGCTTCTCGCCACTGTGCACTCGCATGTGGATCAGCAGCTTGTAACGAGCATTGAAGGGCTTGTAGCGCCTGGGACAATCCAGCCAGAAGCAGGAAAAGTCCTCGCCCTTTCTCACATCCACATGACACTTTTCGATGTGCTCCACAAAGGCCTGCTGATGCGGAAACTCCTCATCACATCCTGTCCAGCGACAGATCAGCGGCACTGGCTCAGCCTCCGTCTCTGCTTCGGGATCGCAACAAACTGAATCCGGCTTGGGATCACTTTCCGCCGGCAAAGCAAACACCTCGTTGTCCAAATCATCGTCCTCTTCCGGGTAGTTTTCCTCATCTTCGCTGTCCAAGTTGCGAAACTCTTCCTCCTTGATTAAATCATCCGCCATGTAATTCAGATCCTGATTTTTTATCTTTTGGCACTGCAATTGCTGTTGCAGTTGGTCATGTTGCTGCTGCTGTTGCTGTTGCTGTTGCTGCTGCTGCTGCTGCTGCTGCAGTTGCAGTTGATGTTGATGGAATTGCTGCTGTTCGCCCAACACCAGTTCGTCCAGCTCGTCAATGGTCCAAATTACCTTGTGCTCACGGTTGGGCTTCTCCACGGCCTGTGCTAGATTATGCTGATAGTTCTCGGCGGCGTAGGCCGATCCCTGGTACAGATTGGAGTAGTCCTCGTAGTTGCTGGCGCACATGGGAATGCATTTGGGGGTGCCGAAAGTGGAGTTCATCGACGGCAGCTTGGTGGGCGAGGGCGAGGGCTCCTGCTCGTCCTTGACGTACTCCTCAAACACGTTGCCCAGCTTGGGCGAGGCACTCGACGCGGCCGCCGATATCTCGCCGAGATTGAAGTTCAGCCAGGCATCTAGCGGCGGTGATGAGCACGGAGATTGGTTTTTCGATTGGCAATTAATCTCGTCATAATTAAAGTAATCAATATCCAGATTGACGGAGTCGCTTGCCGTCGGCTGACTGTTCTGGGCGCTGCAGGGCGTGTACGGAGTGTACGGGGTGTACGGTGTGTACGGAGTCTGCGGTGGCTGCAGCAGACCTGGCAGGTCGGATTCTCCCGTGAGCCGAGCTATGTCCTCCGGTTCGAAGCGGAAGATATCCTCGCGGTTAAGCTGTGTGTACTGACCCTGCTGGTATGGCATGCTCGTGTTTCCCGCCGAGGCGCACACTATGTCGTCCTGATCGTGATCCTGGTCTGAATCCTGCTGCTGATCCTGACCCAAGTAAGCGTGGCAGTCACTGAACACCGAGTTGGGTGTCTCGGCGGCGAAGCACAGGTGTGAAAAGTCTGGGAACTGAAGCTCCCCGGCGGCGAAGTTGTTGTGTCCTCCAGATTCCACCTTGGCCGGCACACGAAAGATGTCCCGGTCCGCGTCGCCAGTCGTCATCTTTGCACTGAGCGGGGGCGACATGAAGCCTCCGCCGTAGCAGCTGCCCGGGAGCTCCTTGCCCGAGATTCCGCCGAGATCCGGCGTCTTGACGTACATGCCGCCGCCGCCGCCCTGGCTAGCGAGGCTCTTCAGCGTGGATGACATGTTATGGGTCTCTGGTGATTTGCTGTCTGTTCTTCTCGGCCGGCCGCTTTCACTTTCGCATTTCCGGCAGTTGTCTAGTGCTAGGTTTTCCTTTATTTTGGGACGGTTGCCAATTTTTTTTTACGGCCACTGAACGCGGGAAATCCCAGGGAACACACACAGGGAACCGCAACACACACGTAACTCGGAGAATTTTCTATATTATTCTAGTTCAAACCTCGGACGACGTGATTCAGTTCTCATTAGCGGCTGGCACTTGCGATGTTCACGCCACCGCGATTTAGCTGACAATAAGCCGGAGCACTGCCGCCGCACGATATTTAAATGTCCGGAACGGGATCGTCGGATATTCCACGGCTACGGGAGCAGAGTGGAGCGTTGGATCCTGCTGCCGATGCTAATGCTGAGGGTGATGCTGATGCTGATGGTGTCTCTGCCGCTGCGACACTCTGCCTGCGTCGCCGTCGCGATCGGTGTTGTCTCTGCTGCTGTCGACGAAGCCGACAGTGCTGACTAAAAAGGATTTTTAGTAGTGGAACTATATAACCAGAAATCATTTATTATAGGAGCATATTTTTGAGATTTTTTTTAACAGAAATAATAACTTTTAAAAACTTTTTTCCTTTAATTAATTCTTGTGTGAATTATTTAACGATTTTGTTTTATTTTTATGAACAAATAATTTAGGAAAAAGAGCCCCAAATTCATTTAAATTCAAGCAAATTCTTAGAAAACCTTTTCTAATTTATTTATTAAAATATTTATAATTTTCAAAAATTTTCTTTAATACGCAACAGCTTGTAAATAGATTAAATTCTACATATTTTTTATTAAATAATTTTATGTTAAATCCTTAAATCCTTAAATCCTACAAAACTATACTGGATTTCCCTTAAAACACATTATAGATCAGATTATAAAAAGGACAAACTCTCAGCACTGGCTTCTGATGTCGTGGCTGCTGCTTAATTTTCCTGCCTTTGGCACGCACATGTGCTGCCGCTCCTGCTGCTGCCTCAGTCGGCGTCGCTCCTCCTCACCCCCCTCCGATTTCCCGATCGTCTCTCTATATTTTAGTTGTACTTTTCTTCGTTTTGTCTCAGTACCACTGATGTGGTTGTTGTTGTTCTTGTTAATACTGTTATTTTAGGTTTATGTTTGTGTATAGAAATTATGCGTGAGCTGTGCCGCGAGTGCCATGTGGAAAATGCGACGAGCCTTTCAAAGAAATCGAGTTGAACCAAGGAAAGACTTACCTAGGGATTTTTCTTTAATTTAGTAATTTTATGAAATCATTTTTTTAATTAGGAAAATAAACAATTTTATGTGAACACAATTTAAATAACATTTCAATTAATCACAATTCGGTACCTTACTGGTCACTCGACCCTCGCATTTTCCACAGTGCACTTGACCGTGGCAGTGTCGCTGCTCGGTGCCCCGCCCAGATCCGATCTGATCTCGGATCCTCATCCTCCGCCCAGTTACACTTCCCCGCACATTTCCAGCGATCTTAGCGGTGCACACATGGTGTGCAAGTGTGCGATGCGCTGCAATGCTGCTGTTCTTGCTGCCGCTAGGCCTGTCGAATGTTTTAGCACTATTTTTTATTGCCACATCATTTTCCTCGTTTTTAGCCTTTTTTTTTGTTGTGTGTTTTTTTTTCTGTTTCTCTACCAGGCGGGCGTAAGTACTGTACTCTATGTGAAAGTACTGAGAGCATGGGCTAAATTTATTAAGGCAAGTCATTTACCATTTGCGACAAATAGGCAGGCACACTCGCTCCAGCATCCAGAATGCATCTTGATGTGCATATCGCTCTCTTGATCTATTTTTAGGACTTTGTTCTGCGTCCGCTAATGCCTGACAATATGTTTTTAATTTACGCCACAGAAGTGCAATCGCGAAACTATTTGCTTCCCTCCTCCAAGCGGGCATTGTCCTAGGTCCTTGCCACTGGCCATAGTGACATTTCCGGAGCATGAGTCAGTGGCCGCTCTGCCATTTCCATCTCCATCTATAGTACACTTCCCTTTCCAGCCGCACTCGGCACTTTATCATTAAATGATGCCATCTCTCCCCTATAATCGCCATATATTTTTTATGATTTTTGGCAAGCGTCGCGCTTTGGCGCACGTTCGCCCGGATGGGATGGCATGGGGTGGGATGGTATGGGATGGATGGGTCTGAGGGTGGCCGGCTGGTCGAGGAGGAGGTTCTGCTCTCGGCCCGGTCGCGTCACGTCAATTCAGAAACGTTTAACACACAATTCCTGCCACTTGCGCGCTTGTCATTTGCGAATCGGTCGCAGGGCTGGCCAAAAGATTGGGCTCGTGGCCAAAACTGTGTGGCCGCTGCCTTTGTTGTCGCCCCGATTGCGACAAGTTACATCATTGTTAAAATTAGTCGATTTTGGCCATACTTTTTGGCGTCAGTGCACTGGGCGAAAAGGTGGCACTTAAAAGAGATAATATAGATTTGATTTAATTCCAGAAAAACAAATACATTTTCCCTTATCAGTTATCATTTTATCTTCAATATTGGTTTTATAAGTTCTTAATATTTTGTAATATATTTTGTAATATATTTTTTAAATGTATTTATGAAATCCATAGTTTATTTATTTTATATATTATCTCAAATTTTTCCGAGTGCAGCGCAAGTGATTCCTGGCCAAGACCTAAAGACCTGGTAACTGCCTGATGCCGATGCGAGTTGATGTTTATGAGAGTGGCGATGACGCGCGGCGACGTTTCTTGGGAAAACACTCGGCCATTTCCGCTGTCGAACGCTTTCCTCCCCGGGTGATTATTAATTTTCGCGAGATTTAAGGTAATTTCTCATGTGCGTGGGCAGCGCCGCTGTCGCCGAATTTTGATTTGTCTGGGACAAGTTTCAATTTCAATTAAATCCCCGAGTGATTCACTTTCCGCGGCCTCACTATCGCGCTTCCAACGGTTGGGCTTGCTGGTTTAAAGCGCTTCCAATTAATTAGTCTATGGCATTCGATGCTGCCGGGAAAATTGTCAGTGAAATTGTAATATTATTTTTTACAAACGAACTGCAACAAATACGCCACAACATTAATGGACATGCTCGAGAGCCGAATGTTTGGTCAACTTCATAAGTTCTGTGGCACGGAGGGTGGGATTATGTGCGGCCGGCCAAATAACCTTAATGAAAAATCGTAAATAAAGAGAGCGGCGGGGGAAAAGCACACTGAAAATTCGTACTTAATAAAATTTATTTGTTGCGGAATAATGAGACGGACGGTGCGGTGTCGATTTGTTAATGAAATTTTTAACTTTATGCTTTCCGCTCTCGGCGTGACAGGGATATATGTAAACATCGGTATGGAGTGTGTGGCGATCATGTTTTGACATCTGGCATCGCCTGGAAACTTCCCGGACTTCCAGGAT
>JAEIIL010005278.1:0-104882 GCA_018905715.1 Drosophila lini | reverse complement strand
TTGGAAACATAGCTAAATATTTTTTGGGAAATTCAGGATTTATTTAGAACATGAATCGATTTGAGGGTTTCCAATTCTTTAATTTTAAACTTGGCACTCATTATTAATAAAATATTCTAAATAACATAACATTAATATAATAGAATATTTTATTTAGAAGTCAAGCATTCATTTTTAAGAAGGTACTCTCTTTTGGGCGGGAATCGTATCTAAAAATGGTTTTGGAAAATGTACTATTTATTTTGAATATGAATTGAGTTGAAGGTTTCTAATTCTTTAATTTTAAACTTGGCTCTGTCCTCATTATTACTAAAAAAATCAAAATAATGCTTAGGACAGTCTCATGGATTCTTTTCTTTTAATTTATTTATGGTTAATAAACGGCTTCTAAATACAAGTAAGAACTAAAATAAAAAGATTAATATTACAAATTGTTTCTGAGATACTTTTAAATTTTCTTATATTTTTAAATTCTTTCTTAATATTTTATAAAGTTTATCAGATTTAAAATCTAATTAATTAGCAGCGCAAGTTGTTATTTATGTAGGTGCGAGCTTCCATCTCTGTATACAAGTACACTACAATTTTGCCGATTTGACCTAACACCGGTAGTTGCTCGTCGGTACTTCGTTGTTGGTAGCTGGCAGTTGTCCGCCGGACAGGTAGATGGTTGGTGGTGTGCTTCTGTACCTGTGTTTTCTCACACAAAGGGATAATAAGATACTTTCCGAGTCCGCTCCACAATTGCGATGACATTGGGATAATGATGATCGCGGTGATGATGACGGCGATGATACGGCAGAAATGAGCGGCCCGAATGGATGCCAATGGAAAGCAGCAGGAAGGGCACAGCGCAGCAGAGCAGAGCGGGTCAGAGAGGAGCTGGAAGGGGGAGCAAAGAAAAGAGCGCCTGTCAGCGCTACCGTTCCGTGTGAGGCGGGGGTGTGCGAGCGACGCCCGACAAATTGCCATTTACACCACTTGCCAAGACAGCAGTTACATCTCTGGCCAGAGCAACAACAACAGCAACGATAACAGTGAGAACAAGTGGCGCACGCACACAGGCACAGACATCGGCCGCTACTTTGTGTGCAAGTGCGAGTGCGAGTACATACATTTACTTTAGAACTCAACTATACGGTTGTCCCGCTTGCACTTGGCACGGGGCGTGACGAGCTCTCACCACGCCCCCTTTGTCAATGGCAGCCACACTGAAGAGAGAGTGAGAGAGAGAGGGGGTTAGATAGCGGGTGAGAGAGAGGCACATAAGATACATAGTTGTATCTCACGGATGCAGATACACGCACTCACTCGGGCACTTTGTTGCTGCTGCAGCAGCTTTGAGTAGCTGCCGTTGACGTATTTTGAATAAATTTTAATTGAATTCGCACAATGAAACTGTTTACTTAACCTGCCACTTTGCCAGATGAGCTTCATCTGAGCGCCAATGCAAAGATACGGTTACATAGCTCCTCCGCTCGCCCGATCCTACGCAGCATCAGCTCCTCTGCCGCCACTCTGCCGTCTCCTGCTCCTCCGCTGGATGCATACATATGTGTCGGTTACCAAAAAGGAGCTCCCAGTGGAGCGGGTATGTGCTCGGTCTTTGTTTTAATTACAGCTGCCGACGGATTTGGTTTGTTAGCTGCTGTTAAATCTGCAGGAAGCCAGCTCTCCAAGTTTGCCGAACAGATATAACCCAATTAGACCCTGCTCATGAGTGCCTCGCTTAAGTTATATTGATATTGATTAATAACAATGGCAGCCCCCCTAATGAACCATCGATTAAAATTCCTTCGATAAATGTCAGATTGCTTAATCTGCTACACCAGCCAGGGCATTAAAATTGCTCAAGTGCGGATTAATGAGCTCAATTTGTCGTCTTATTTAGATGTATACCCGAAAGTGTGAAGCTAAATTTATAAAAATAGATATTTGTTTGTAATAGAAGAAGATTTTTCATTAATTTGAAACTAGTCTATAATTGGGAAATACGAAGACATGCACTACATTTCGTTTTTATGTTTAAAATGAAATGTGAAAGGTTACAAGCTTAAAAAAATATAAGCAATAATTAAGCTTAATTCAAAATATTATGTAAAAATATATACAAAATGATGGGGAAGATGTGACACCTTACCAAAACATCAGTAAACATCTTCAGCTTGAAAATCTTTCTGTATCTTACTATCGTTTTGACTTATTTCTTGTAACTTAGACTTTTAGTCTAAAAAAGTAAACCTTAATTGGTGCACTTATTACAACAATCCATCCATATTTATGCATAAATTAAAATCATTACTGTTAAATCAGTCGATTATCTCTTGCCCAAAAATATAATTCCATATAAAAGTATCTATTAACATCACCTTACCCATATCTTTATCATTCTTTTCAATTGAAAATGGAGTAATGTGATAACTCCTAAGGACTTGGCACCATTTACAGCTCTCATAGCTTGCTCAGCGAACAGAAAGTAAATAAGGAAACTCACAGCTCCCCAGCTTCTTTTGCGGGACCCTCAGCTTCCGGTGCGCTCCGAATCACGTGTCAGGTAAATGTGGCGCGCAACACTCCTTCATTAAGTTAATAACAGTTTTCCAAGTACAAAGTGAAATGGTGAAATTCCGCTTCACAATTTTTTTTTCACAGACCCCTTGTCCCCTCACTCCCTGCGATTTTTGTGAGGCAACTGCAACTGTAACGCTGTAATTTGGCATCGCTTTGCCTTTTGATTCCTCGACGGTTTTGTTTGGTTTTGAATTACAGCCGCCAAGCCAGCTCCCGGTTTTAGCCACCCTCACCCTCACCCTAACCGAATTGTGTTTTACATCTTGATTATCTTCCGTTTGTTTATACAGGACTCACACACACACACACACACCGCGCAAGGACACCCCACCATTAGCCTTGGCGGAAGGAAAGTGAAACACAATTTCCATTCAAATCCATTCAAGGATAAGAAGTCAATCAGTCTTCAAAGTGTAAAGGATTTTGCACTTTGTTAAATTCAAAGTCCAACCGTATGCTGATTCTGCACTGAAAAAAATTGTATATACATATATTTTTATTATTTGTTTTATTATCAAAAAATGTAATATCAGATTTAGCACTAAAAAATAAAATAAAATTGAGTTTTAAACCAAAAAATCAAATTATAAAATTCTTGTTGTTTTTATATTATTTCCCCAAGCTAAAATTAAATTATTTATTGTTAAAATATAAGTATACAAATCACTTGACATTTTTTCAAACGAAAAAAATTAATACAAATTTTTTTAATTTATTTTCAAGCTGTTTCCAGATTCATTTAAGTTCAATATAAATATATGTGTTCCAAACTAATCAAAATTTCCTCCTGTGCAACGCACAACCTCTTGTCAGTGTCATAAGCCACGCTGCCACAGAGTAAGAATCAGACTAAGCCCGCTCTGCTCCAGCTGCCTGTGAACTTAATCCAAGGAACGAGAAACAACCCCAAGACGTTGCTCGCAGGTCCAAAGGAATATCAAATTGAAACTGTGCGCACCGGCTGAAGGCGTCTTGCTGGCACGTGGCCATGGGTCGGCCGAAAGGATCCAGCCCAGACTGGTGGCTGGACGCTGGCGGGGAATGGGTTGAGCTGGTTGTTCTTCAATTACCCTTTCGACGACGCTCGCTCTCATACTCGTATTATGATAATCGCATCCTAATTGCGAGAAAATTACGCCCACGTGCGGCTGTAACCTGATCAGGATTGTCATCAAAGGCTGGAGCTGAAGCTGGAGCTGTCAGCTGACGAAGCATCGCCAAGGCCAGAAACGATTCAATGGGAGCCGAGACATGACCGGAGTACCAGACTACGACCTTTACTTACACAATAAATAATAAAAAATACAACATTAAAATAATACAATTGATAAAGTAGGTTCTATTCTTGATAATAACAGAATTTGGCAGGGTTTGAGGTGGTCCAACTCCCTTTTAAAACCTCTTTTCAAACGGATTAAAATATGTCAAGAAGAAGAATAATAATATAAAAATCACAGGCATTTGGAATCTAAAATAAAAAAAATTAAAATGTTTTTGAATTTGAGAGAATTTTAATAATGTAACAAAATCTTACATGGGTATTTTTGTTTTTAAAGCGGACATGACTAGATTGACTTATAAAATATAACGGATATATGTATAGTATCGGATGTGACTCTTCACCTTAAAAGTGAATAATAATTATTATTACTCACAAGTAACTTCGTAATTCGTACCTGATATGAATGCGAAATTCAGTATCTAGCGGTAGAAGTATCTAATTTAATATTTAATAAATAATTTTTATTGATTTTGCTGATAAACATGTTGCAGATATCAATGCATGTTGCTCAACATGTATAAAGCTACATATTAATAGCAATTTATTGCAGCATTTTTTTCTCAACATGTTTACAGCTACATTTTTATAGCAGATACTTATGTATAGCAATTTGTGGCACTGTTTTTATAGCAAAAACTAAACTGCTTCACGCAGCAAGCAGTTCATAAAAGCAGTTCAGAACTGCTTCAATCGGTATTACCGACAACTTAAATAGCAAGTTTTTGAACCATTTGAATTTTATCACTGCTTCAAAATGCGCCATCTAGCAGCAGCTAACTGTACTATTTCATATTCTTATTATTCAAAGCTGGTAACACTGTATTAAACAAAATAAAATATTTAAATAATATTAAAAAAAATATATTTTAAGCCATAAGATGGCCCCAACAAAAGGTAAAATATACTCATTTATATATCAAAAAGAAGAGTGTTAAAATTTTAGTCAGAAGTTTGCAACGCAAATTGGGAAAGTTATAAATTTATCCAATTAATTTCCGTTTCTTTATAATTCCCCCAAGTCATTTTATTTTTGTACTTCTAACAAAATAATAACAAACTGCAATATATATTATATATTTCGTTTATAAATAATTTGGATACACATTTAACCATACTTCTGGAAACAGCTTAAATTGATTTCAAATCGAGGACTATTACCTTGACACCCCTAATGATGTATGTACTACGTCTTAGTTTTGATGTTCCACCTTATTTCTTATTTTTTAATTTTTAATTTAGACTTATTGTTTATGTTCTGTGCTCTAGTAGGTCTCACCCGAGGACTGTTTTAGTGCAGCAAACGTAAAGCCCGCCATGAAATTCTGAGATTTTCAGAACGACCCACCGAGAGATGCCTATGCTCTTGGCTGCTCCGAGAAGCTTTCGCAGAGCTTCCGAGAAGCCACCCCCATGGAGTGGCGACTGGCAAGCTTAAGTCCAATTCCATGCCGAGTTCTCAGTCCGCAATCGTCGGTTTTGCCAACCAAACGTGCTTCATTTTCTATCAATCGACGCTTCGCACACCGTTCCTTTCCGTACACCTTCCGATTCCGACTCCGAGTCCGGATCCGAGTCCAGGATTGGGATTCAGCTGATGGTGAATCGGGGCTCGCCAGTCGAATTTCGCGGAGAATGCAACAGGATTAGCAGCACAGGACTAGCAGCCAGCCACTGACACTGAGGGATCCTGTGAGTGCGACGCATGTAACGGAATCCGGTGGCACATCGATACGGTGCGAAACGAGCGAAAGGAGCGCTCGAGGAGCGTGGAATTTCAAGAGTTAGAAGACAGGAGTCAGTAGCCAGGAGCAACAAATACCAGAACAGGACGAGAACAAAATATACACAAACAAACCGAGCTTGGGCCATTCAACAACCTCCTCTCGACGCGGCCGTATCGATTTTCCGTTACATCGTTATACACACACGCACTAACCCACTTCGCACTTGGCCCACTGCCATTACGCATACGCCCCGTTGCCACCCCCGAAAGAGAGGGGCCACCGCACACTCACTCACTCACACACACATCTAGGCAGCTGGGACTCCCCCAGAGAGGCGAGAGAGAGAGTAAGCGAATTTGTTGCATCTCGGCGGCACTGGAAGCATGTTTCATTTGGCACTCGCTAGCCGCGGACGGACTAACCATTTAGGTGAGCAGCAGGAGCAGGAGAGTCCGGCGGAGGAGGAGGAGCAGCACTCCCAGCACTAGCAGCCACAGCCGGACGGACAGCTCAATTGCGGGCAATTTACGAGCATAGTTAATCCGCGGGCACACAACCCAAATAAAATCGCGCATTGTGCGCTTAATTCGCCGCTGTTGCTGGTGCTTCTGGTGCTGCTGCTCCCTCCATAGAATTCTCCTCCACTCTCCCGAGTCCCCCAGTCCCCTGAACTCTGTTCTGTTTCGCACACAGGGCTACAGCAATAGCCATTGTAAATAGCAGTCATCATCAGCATCAGAGATCGCGACAACCGCCTGCCATCCGGGACTTTCACTCTTCGCCAGCGATCACTTGAGAAACCCCCAGCGAGACCGCGATCCACCAGCAGGTGTTCAGCATGGCGAGGCTTCAGTTGCAGACAGGACAGGTGGCGGCCGCGGCGGTGCTGCTGCAGGGACTCCTCCAGGTGCTGATGTTGGGCCAGGCAATGGCCCAGGGCCCGCCGCCGCTGCAGGTGTGCCCCGAGCAGGGCGAAATCTCGCCCTGCATCTGCACGGTGAAGAAGAACGGCCTGGATATTCTGTGCGAGACCACAGACCTGGCGCACATCACCAAGTCAATGGGCACGCTGAAGGGCAAGAGCCCGATCATCTTTTACCTGAAGCTGCGCCACAACAACCTGCCCAAGCTGCAGGGCTTTGTCTTCCTGGCCCTGGACATCCGCCACCTGACCATCCACAACAGCAGCCTGGCGGCCATCGAGGAGAATGCCCTCAGCTCGCTGGGTAACTAGATGTCAGGGGAAGAGTTCTTACTTGGCAGATTCATGGTTTTATCACCTCTCCACAGGCAACGGACTCACCCAGTTGGATGTTTCTCTCAACCAAATGAAGACGGTGCCCTCGCAGGCTCTACAGCACCTGTTCCACCTGTTGATCCTTAATTTGAACCACAACAAAATCACCGTGATCCATAACAATGCCTTCGAGGGCCTGGACACCTTGGAGATTCTGACGCTATACGAGAATAAGATTACACAGATCGAACCCGAGGCTTTCCGTGGACTCGAGGGGTGGGTTTTCATAAGCCTTATTTGTGGGTTTCTTGTTATAATTTTTTCCTTTATCCTTTTGTCTTTCAGCAAATTAAAGCGTCTTAATCTGGGCGGCAATGATCTGAGCAGTGTTCCCCAAAAGGCTCTCTCCATTCTGGACACTCTAAAGAAGCTGGAGATACAGGAGAACAAGATACGAACCATTAGCGAGGGCGATTTCGAGGGTAACTAGCCAAGAAATCTTTATTACATTGATAATGTCAAAATAAATCAATTTTCGCAGGCTTGCAGAGCTTGGACTCATTGATTTTGGCCCACAACATGATCACCACCGTGCCTGCCAATGTCTTCTCCCACCTCACCCTGCTCAACTCCCTGGAGCTGGAGGGCAATAAGATCAGTGCCATTGACAAGGACGCCTTCAAGGGTCTGGAGGGTATGTTAAGGCTGCTTATTAAAGTTTATAATCTCTAATATCTTATCCGGACTCCTCAGAGAACCTGCAATATCTGCGTCTGGGTGATAACCAAATCCACACCATTCCCAGTGAGGCACTGCGTCCCTTGCACCGCCTTCGCCATTTGGATTTGCGCAATAATAACATTAATGTTATCGCCGAGGATGCCTTCACTGGATTCGGAGATTCCCTTACTTTCCTCAACCTGCAGAAAAATGAGTAAGATTCGAAGCCTATAAGAGAAGTTCTTCCAGAAAGACTTTCTTATAAATAAATCTTATAAATTATATAAAAAATGCAGGAACTATACTTTATACCTTAGAAGTTTTAAACCAAAATTCTTAATTATTACAAGAAATTAACGTCAGACTCTATAGAAATCGTATTTCGTTAGGTAACCTGTGATCTTTGTACAAATATTTGCATTACCATATAGAATTCCAACTAATCTGTGGCATATAATCAATGCAAAGGCTGAGATTTGAGTTGTTTTCGCAGCTTTCTCAACTAAATAAACAACATTCCTATCTTATCTCAGTTTGACCTACATTCACAGCTTTATTTCAAGCTAAATCAAATGCAAATTAATGAATTATCTGGTGAATACCCCATGTAACCCACCTTCTATTATATTTCAGCATCAAAGTTCTACCTAGCATTCTGTTCGAGAACCTCAACTCTTTGGAGACGCTGAATCTGCAGAACAACAAGCTGCAGCGCATTCCACAGGACATCATGGAGCCGGTCATTGACACCCTACGCATCATCGATATCACCGGCAAGTCATGGACACTCCAAACCTTAAATCTAAATTTAAATCTTATTTAAATTTAAAATCCCCTCTCCACAGATAATCCGCTGAATTGCTCGTGCGAGCTGACTTGGTTCCCCAAGCTGCTGGAGGACCTGAAGAACAAGGACGACGAAATGTCGCAGAAGAAGAAGCCGCTGTGCCACATGGGGCTGGACAACCGCGAGTATTTCGTGCAGGCCATGCCCACCGAGAAGATGCACTGCGCCGGCCTCAATGTGAGTCCCTCGCCCACCAGCGGCGGTCTGATGCGGATCCTGCAAGTGAACATCCTGGCCCAGATTGCCGTGTGTAGCGTGGCGTTTCTGACTAGCGTCTAATGCCTGTCCAGCCATGTTCTATGTGGGTCAGTTTCAGCTTCAGTTTCAGTTCCACCCAGACACAGTCAGAGACCCACAGAGATCAGTGATAGTTGCAGTTCCATTCGGTCTGATTCGACACCTGTCCAGTGGCAAGCCAAAAAGATAACTAAATCCAAACCAGACCCCAACCACAGACCATCCTTCGTACCATTTCCGTGTTGTTGTATTGTATGTTTTCTTATAGATTGTAGAGAAACCGTGAATTATGCAACTCTGCCAATAATTAGACTCAGAAAGCACGCTTTTTGAACGACAAGCAAGCAAGTGAGCAAGTCAGCAAGTCGGCCAGCCAGCAGACAGCATCCCAACCCACCTTGTTGAATCGAGGCACCTGCGGCGGCCATCCAACATCCACGATCCAAGATCCAAGATCCACCCCATCTCCCCAACTTGCACAGTAGCTCGACTCGAAGGGGAACTCCTGGGCCTTCGAGAGATGGGTCAGCAGGAGAAGTCCCAGACCCAGATCCAGTCCCAGCGTAGATGTAAGGCTTAGGCACCCAGCACAAGCGAAACTCAAACATATCGGAATATTGTTAAGTTTAAGAGTGGGATTAAGAGGATATTGTGCATGCATATATGTGCACCCGTTTACCATTTATATTACGTGTAGTCTATCGTCGTCTTGTCGTCGGTGTTGTGAGATACAATCATTACTACTCACCTGTTTACAGTCCTTCCTCCGCACCCGAGACCCAACCCAACCCCAAAGCAATCTCACCTAGTCGAAGTATCTGTATCTGTAACCCCAAAGCCTAAAATTACTAATTTGGGTTCAGCGGAAGGAAACCAAGAGAAGAAAGTAATATTCATTTGCATCAATCACCAAGAACTGATTATGGAATAAGTAGTTTGTACTCTTTATTTGCCACAAGCGAGGGGCAAGTACTCCATCCCAAGACATCCTAATACCCCCCAGTTCCCAACTCCCTTTTCCCCCCACACAAATCGAGAATACATATCGTTATTATATTGTTATTATATCGTGACATATCAGGAGCTAGCAAGCTCAACACGGCTAAAATAGTGACATTTTATAGAATTTACATTTACTTACATTTACGAGTACATTTTTGAGGCATCGCAGAGATACGGAGTTTGATATTAAATTGGAATTAGAGCAAAAAAAAAATTTGTATATGCAGAGTGTGTGGAATTTTTGAAATTTTTTTATACATATACTTTTATACACACATACATACGTACCTTTTCAATTATGTCTATGCAAAAGCTAAGTTGTAATTCGCTATAATTAATTGTAATTGCACCTCATCCGCTGTCGCTTATGATTCGCCCCCTCCCAGCCCCCCTCCATCCGTCGGCCGGCTTGGGTCAGTAGCCGGCTCCCGGTGGTCGGGGTCTTGGGAGCGAGGCAGGAGCAAAGCGGAAGCGGAAGCGGAATCAAGAATATCTCCTAGGGAACGCGCTGCATCGCCGATTCGGGTCAGTTGCCAACGGCCAGAGCCGTTCCCTTCGAAATATTCAGCCAAGTGCACTCTCCATGCGAGCTAAGCTGTCCGAGAAATCGGGGAGAATCCGAGAATCTAACTAATAAAGAATCCATGTTGGTTACAAATGCAAAAGGAGGAGAGTTTTCTTCAAGAAATTCCTTAGAAACCCAAAGAGATCTTCAAAGGATTGTGGAACTTTAAGTCCTGCCCAGAATAAAGAACTCTTTTTGGTTACAAATGCAATTGAGAATATATTTTGTTTTCCAGTGATGACAACTTAGTCATATGGCCCGGAAATACAAGGTCTTTGGCAGCTCGAATCCATTGAAGGGACTGGCTATGGGCACCGTATAAGCGCCCATGTTGGGAAACCCTATAAGGTCACCGCGGTTCAGATTGGGCAACAGCAGGTCCTCCGATATCTGAAAGAGGATTTTAAAATTATATAATACTCTTGAGTTAATTAACAAAATCCTCCCACCTTATCCAAGGCATCGCAACTGGGTCCCCAAATCAAAGATTTAAACTGCGGCAAGGAATCGGCTTCGTCCTTTAAGAAGATGTTTCAATAATTAATAAAAATATATAAATTCAAAGGGACATCCTTGCATATCTCTAAAATATATTTCCTTAAAAATATTACTCACCAAATAATGCTCAGCAGTCACCACCTGGTGATCATACAAAATACAGTTAAAGGATCCATAGACACCATCGTTGAGGTAGTACATCACAGTGTCCAGCTTTCCAGCCTCATTGCGAACCTCCCTCTTGGCATGGATTTTGCAAATCAAAGTGTAAGCAGCAGCCACAAAGAAGCGTCCGGGTTCCGCAATTATTTTAACACGCTCATCGGGAAAATAACGCTCCACCGAAGTATTCACGATCTCGGAAATCTGCAACATATATCTTATAATAAATGTATTTCTAAATAATATTTCGTAACCCGCAACTCACCTTCTCAAACTTTCCATCATCGCTGCCTGGAAAACCGCCACCAATGTCCAGCAAGTCCATGTCATAACCAAGCAGCTCGCCAAACTTGAACAAGTTCTTGGCCTTCTTGATGGCCCGGTCGTAGGCCTCCAACTCGCTGCAGCCAGAGCCCACATGGAAGCTGGTGCCAGTTACTTTTAGGTTTAGGGACTTGGCCAGCAGCATTAGGGCCGTGGCATCCACATCCGCATCGCAGCCAAATTTATCGCCCAACGGACACTGAGCCTCCTTGGCCTCGCTCTTAAATCTGACAATCAAACTAAGGAAAAGGAAATTAAATTGGAAAAGGGTATTAATCTCATTAGAGTTCTTTGAGTAACTTTTAATATAACTTACTTGGAGTTGGGATAGTGCTTGTGCAGCTTGTAGATCTCAAACTCATTGTCCACCGTGCCATTGGCCACCTGGTTCTCCTTGGCGTACTCTAGGTGGCTCACAGGTCGGCATGGATTGGCAAAGATTATCCGCTCGGGTGATACATTGCAGCCAAGAACCTATGGAGTAGAAATTGGAATATGTGTATAAAACATGGGGAAAAGTGGTAGGTATTAAAATTAGTAACTTAGTATTGGTTTTCTTTAAAAAATAGAATAGAGAATAACTTTGAGTAACTAAGAAATTAAAAGTTTAATACAAGTTATCCATTTAAATGCTATTTTGATTGGAATTTTATCTACAAAAAACCTTTTAAAATGTAATTATATAAAATATATGAGAATTAATAATCCATTAAGCTGTTACTAACTGAACTGAGCTATACAAAAATGTGTCATTATAGAGGCAATCCGTTGATAACCCAGCCCGAAGATTATAAAGTTTTTTGAATGGAATTTTAAATTGGAAATTTTTTAACGGAATTTTCCTTTGAAAGACCTTTGTCTGTGGTCACCAATATCCGTTAGGGAGAATTTACATTAAAGACCTTTAAGTACACCTTATTTTAAGTCTTGATTCTGTATATTTATATATCTTTTATACCAAGTAAACAGCTATTATCACAATTCATGCTGTTTAGTGTAAATAATTTACGCTTATAAAGGCAAGACATGAAATCTGTTTTAGTAATCGTCTGCTGTCTGCTTGGTTTTTAAAATATAAATATGTGTGAGCTATGCTTATCAATGAAATATAGAGCAGACTGACTACTATTTCTATCTATTAAAAACACTACTCTTTAAAGTCTAGACTATTTCCTATAAGTCACCCACCAGCTTGAGTTCGTTCTTGGAGGCGCAATCGAAGCCAGTGCCCAGATCGGCCAGCAACTGGACCACCACGGGGTCATCGTTGCACTTGACGGCATAATAGGGCCTGATCCTGGGCAGGAGACGCTGCCAGAGACGGTGCTTTCGCTCCACGCTGGACAGGTCGCAGATGTTGAGGGCCTGGTCCAGATCCTGCAGGCCAGACTCCTCAATGACCCGGCGGATGCTGAGCTCGTGCTCGTAGTAATGGATTTCCGGAACCCCGCTAGCCATGTCGCCACTTGGAACGTAACTGAACGATCAGAGATCCGGCGTTCCAGCTAATCGCTCTCGCAATTGTTATCAGTCAACGACTCCGGTCCGCAATCGCAACAGACTTGCCGAACATTTAGGAACACGCTCCGCGAAAGGTTCGTGAGCACCGAACAATGAGGCTCTAATTAGCGGCAGAGGTCAAGCGATAGAGAGATAGAAACCATTATCCCCGAAACGCCCCGAAATCCATCGTCTGAATATATTTGCCACAGGGCGTAATTTACAACCAACAATATTTGGCATCGTAAATAATTGTAATGCCCTCGAATAGCGGCACGAGCATGTAAAACTAATAAAATGTAAATTTTCAACAGCGATTTCCAGAGTGGCCATCAAGTCGTGCATAATTGACACTTGCCCCGAGGACACAACCCACTTCACACACTCGCACACTCGGGCCCAAGGCCAAACGGGAGTGTGAATCGCAGGGTAAACGTAAACCCCTACACGCACACCCCTAGCAAATTCCACGGCAATGACAACGATAATAATAATAGCAGAATAATAATAGAGTGCGTGCTCACAGGGGATGCGGCGGCAGGGATGCGGTCTGTTGTCCTGGCCAATTTAGGGCCAACCCCCGAGAGCCCATCGAACGGGCAATTAAAAATTAAAATCAAACTTTTGTAATCGATATTGGCAATTGCGCCTCTTCATCGCGAAACTTGGAAGTGTGCGCCATCAATCAACCATTAATTGGCCCAGCCCATCAATATTTTTAGGCCTTCAGCGAGGATCTTGGCGAAAGGATGGCAAAGAGTTCTCGACAATGACAACTGTCACGGGCAGGAGACAAAAGTATTGAGCGATGACCGGACCGAAAAGGGGATCCTGTCAAGCCCAGAAGTCGAAGTTGGAATCGAATATATCCGAATCATTGCGATTTGATTGCAATTTGCTGCGAGTGTCATCATTCACTCGATTCCAGATTTCAAAACTAACCCGAAACCGCAGCACTCCTCACTGTGAGCGATGTGACTAATCGGCGACAGGCTGTAAAGTGTCCTTTTGACAAAAAAAAAATAAAAATAAACAAAAACTGAAACCGAAAGCGAAACCAAAGCGGAAGCGGAACTCAAACATTTCTAGCATGTTGAATTGTAAACTGGTTTTGCCCTTTTTTTTGTACAAGTAAATGCATTTAAATCATTAGGCATTTAAATAATTTCGGATTTAAATCATTTGCCTAATTTGCTGGAAATTTACATGCAAATGTCATTAATTCAGTCGTCAGTCCTTTGAGTTCCCATTGAAATTGATTTAAAGAAGAAATGCATTTCAAGTGTATTTTTGTTGAAGAACTAAATGAAATGCAATCATTCTTTAGTTTATTCAAGCTGTCAGAGTGATTCCTTATTTGTTTTCCATGAACTTTCTTAGTACTTTAGAAGTTCTTTTAAGTTTCTTAGCAAAAAGTAAAGGTAAAGCTGGTATGAAATAAATCAAAATGCTACTTTAGCCTGCACAAAGATGTTGTCTATGATAAGCAAAATGTTTTCACATACAGCTGTTTCTGATATAACCAATGGTTGTCATCGGTATAAATACATTTGCAGACTGGGCTCTTCATTTAGCGTGGTTACCACCAGGTTGTGACCATATCCAGTTCAGAATTTCAAGGACATCGCTACCAGTAAATGCAGGATCCTGAAGAGGTACCTTGAGTACTTTGGAATGTACGAACCTTTGGAAAAATAAACATACAAAGAGTTTATATTTAATTTAATTACCAAATTTTCTATTTAAACTTAATTATTCAAAAAATAGTATTTTATATGGTTACTAAATATTAAAAAAGTAAATAAAAAAATGTAATATTCTAGGTGTTATAAGAGAAGTACTTCCTTTTCTTGACCTATTATATAATTCCTAAAAAAACAAATCTCCCATCCTTTAATATTAACCCCTATTTATAACACAATTCCGTGGTGATTCTCATATATTTCTTCATAGTTTTATCGCCACCTCCAGCAAGTTTAACGACAACCCTCTCTCCGGAAATAGTTTCATAATAAACTTGCCATGACTGGCAGCGCGCCTAGCTGGCGCCCCCAACAGCCACACAAGTCATGGTAATCAGGGGGAGCAGGACTCACCTTTGGCCCGTCATCAACGCGCCTGCCGCCCCCCGGAGGCACTTGACCGGCCAACCAAGGGCCTTCGCTTGGGAGGAACAGTTCGGAGCGGAACAGGCGGCGGAGGTGGCCACTCCAAGCCGGGCCATTACCGCATTACGGGCGCCCCACTCGAGATTCCCAATCTGTGCGTTTGGCTTAAACTGCGCCTGTGCCGGCGTTGGCTCTCAGCTGGGCACTTGCAATGCTCCCCCAGTGCACAGGGAGAAATATTTGTACCACAAGGGTGATATATTAAAAATATGGGATATCTGTATTACAGTTATTGTAAGTTATATTAGAGTTTGATTTTAGTAAATACAAGTTTACAACAGAGTAAACCAAGTTTAAAACAGCTTATAGAAGAGAAGCTCAGTGAAAGGAGGTTCTTCTCTTGCGGAATATTTAATATTTTCCTTGAAATTTGATATATTTTACATGAATTAGATATGTATTCTAAGATTATTATTCTATTTAATTAAAGAAAAAAATAAAACCGCAAAACAAAAAGGGGAAAGTAACGCCAACCAAGGACCTTAATGTCGCATCTTTAGACTTATAATTTTTTAGTATATACCTCCTTAAATTAATTAGGCATTAAGATAATTTCAGATAGTTTTTCTTATTTAGAGTTCTTACCCCATATTCTACATACTAGAAATTTTTCCCTGTGCACCTCTTTGCCACTGCCATGAGTCATTTGGGCCACGCGCGTGGCCAAGTAAGGTCCTTGCTCCACCTGCGAGGGTTCGGCGCGGCGTTTCCTTGTTCAGTTTTGTTTGGATAGGCCAACGGGCTGCAGCAGCGATGAGGCACATGCCCCGGCTCATTGCCACAACTCCGGCTAAACGGCAACAATAGTCACGGTAATTGCACCGTTCGACTTGGAAGGATAAATCGACTTTGGTGGCGACACAAAGACACACAATCAGAATGTCGCATTTGCTGAGGCGCACCAAGAAGTCCTGTCTGAAGGTTAGTTGTCGCGCGTCAAGGAGGGCGGGCGATCAATAAAAAATCGATGGGGAATAACAATAGACCGCGAAGTTCGCATGCCTGAGCTTTCAGTGGGTTGTGCCGGGCGTTAATCATACGCCGCGTTGACTTCCGCACGTAAAGTTCACTCCCATCAACTTGTGTGTCGTTGCAGTTGCTGCGCCGGATATCCACCTCGAAGCAGCTATTTGTGCAGCGCCTGGACGAGGAGGATGGCGATGAGGACGAAATGGAGCAGGAAGTGGGTGCTGACCTGCAGGGGAGCCTTGAGCTGGACGTCAACAGCAATTGCCACATGACGGAGGCCATTTACGAGGAACTGCAGCTGGACGAGTGCAACCAGAACGAGGCGCCACCGGAAATGGCCAGGGAGGCGGAGGAACCACAGCAGCAGGAGGCAACGAAGCTCGATCTGAGGAGCAAGTACTTGATGAGCTACGGAAACTACGAGGTGCTGGACACCATTGAGTTTGAGCGGGTGCCCTACAAGGAGAATGTGCGCTATCTCCGGCACACGCCCTCCAACTCCAGTCTGGACCTTCAGCTGGAGGAGCAGAAGCAACAACCGCCTCCAAAGCAGCTGCCAGTGCAGCAACCTCCCAGACAGACGCCCCAGAAGATGGTCAGCCACCGGCTGCAGCACCAGCATCCCTGCAGCATAAGCCTGGGTTCCAAGTTCGAGGGCAACTACCACAGCGTGGTGATCATGGAGCCGCCCCACGACGACTTTCCCATCGTCAAGTGGGACATCAATGGCAACTCCCTGGACGACGACACCTGCGAT
The DNA here is from genome assembly GCA_018905715.1 of Drosophila lini. NCBI lineage: Eukaryota > Metazoa > Arthropoda > Insecta > Diptera > Drosophilidae > Drosophila > Drosophila lini. The sequence continues at coordinate 88,319 of JAEIIL010005278.1, read as the reverse complement.
CGCTGGGAGGACTTCGACACGAGGTGGCGCCAAGCGGCAGCGGCCACCACCAGATCGTTCTCGCAATCGCAGTCCCAGAAGTCCAGCCACCAGTCCAGCTCCTGCACCCTGGAGACCTGGGTGGACGATGCGGAGCCGCTGAGCCTGGAGCTGCACAGGCACGAGAATGCGGCCAACTGTAACTTTTGCCTTAGGAGCTTTTGAGTCCGGGAAATCGGGAATCAGGGTACCCATATATATATATATATATCTCTGTATAACCTCCACACTTTGCGTCCAGCGATAGAGCACAGAAACCAGTCTTGTGAGAATTATCTACATATATGTATTCCGACTCGGAGAGAGTCGCCAGACCGCAATTTTCATTATAGAAAGTTGTTTTCGAGAATATCCATTAACAATAAAGCGTGTTTGCGTGTGTGTGCGGCGCTCCTTTGGCTCCATACCTTGAATATAATGCACTCGAGAATGCTTCTCTGAGGGAGTAACATGGTCCCAGTCGATGTCCCTCCCCCGTCCATCGATCCATTCCGGCGCACGACCCGCACGTGCTGGACGTTCGTGAGAATCCGGAGACCTCTGGCTTTCCCACGAGCCGCGAGCAACAGCGATTTTTCAGTGCGTCGTCGGTGGTGCAAGTTGAACTTGCCGCTCAGCCGTTCACTAGCCATCCAGGGGTGGGTTCTCTGTACTGACGATTCCTAGCTCGAGACTCTGTCCCACGCTGGCACTGACACTGGCATTGGCCATTAAGCACTTCCACTTTGCTGTTTGCCACATTGGAAACCTGAGCGACAGCATGCCGAATCAAATTAAAAGCACTTTTTTACAATTTTCGATTTCGTTCGTTTTTTGAAATGGATATGGCGCGGCATTAACATCGAGCATACGCCACGACAATCGAAAATAATCGAGAAAGATGGAGCGAAATGTTGCTGCAAATATTTATGGAAGGTGGCTGGGGGAAGTAATAATCACAGGGGAAACTGAAACTTTGTATTATATAAATTGGTATTTTGGTATTTTAAGCACACATTCCAAGTTTTTCTCTATAATTTATTAAGAAAACTTGCATGGGAAACGTGAGCTACAAGCCTGGCAAAACAAAAGGAAAACCCCTTCTTTTTAATGACATCCTATTACCGTTGATCGTAATCAACAAAAATAGCACATTTTAAAAATGAAATAAAAATGGTAAGTATAACTGGTGAGTTTTTAAATATTAAATAATTACATAAGGGTCTATGGTTGTTCTGTATAATATCTCTGAAATTAAAAAATATATTTTGAAAGGTTGGTTAATTTCTACTAACTTTACAATAAAACTAAACTATGATCAACGCAACTTATATGGTAACCTTTTTATGAAATAAAAGAAGCTGTGTTCTCCTCAAATATGGTAAACTTTGTGGCCAGTTAAGAGTATTTATTTCTCTTTAATAGTGCTGCAAAAATTCTTTTTCTGGCGGCCATAAATTCAGCACACTTAATAAATTCAACAAATTTACACTTCTAGTAATTTAAGCGTATTACCATTAAACAATTACTGATAAAAGTTATCGTAACAGGCACACGTTGGTTCTTAAAAGAAGCTTAAGATAAAAGAATAAACAAGGCAAAAGACTTTAGAAACATAAACAATAAAAGCTTTATGACAGCCTCTAGGTAACGACACCCACGAGTAGCCAGATTATTTATATTAAGATCATATTCTTCATTTGTCAGTTGGAAACCTTCCTCAACGCCAAGCAGTCGCTTTGTTCTAACAGAAACAAGATGTCACAGGGACAAGTGCTTTTCGATGCCAAGAACAGAATTTGAAGTGGACCCCAGCGAAAGTCCATTTACAAGACTGACACTTCCTTTGGTGAAATCATTTTCCATAACATGAAGACTTGGCCACAGAACATTTGCCAAGTGAGTGATCAGTGTGAAAAATTAAAGTAAATTGAAATTCTAAGATATCTAAACATTTCATAGATATGTGATGTAGACGAAAGAAGTATTACCTTTGAACAAGCACTCACCTGGGCCATTCGGCTGGCCCAGTTCTTCAAGAAGAAAGGTCTCAGCCACAAAGATGTGATTGGCATTATAGCCGAAAACTCCACCTACGTGATGCCCTTAGCACTAGCCTGTCTGATGAATGGAACCCCTTTTCAAACTGCCAATCCAAAATATAACCAAGGTTTGGATCAGCCAAATCCAAGAAAGCTTTTTCATTATCCTTTAATTGCAGAGGTTACTTGCCATATTTTGTCTACCACAAAACCATTATTGATATTCTGCGATGGAAATGAATACGAGAAAATTCGTAGGGCGACAATCGAATGGCAACCAGAGATCTACATTATATTGGATCCTGTTGAGGGAGTGCCGAGCATTGAGAGCCTCTTGGAACCCACTTCTACGGAAGAGTTTTACCTGTAAGTATGACCTATGAGCCAGGGATTTTTGAAAAATAACAATCTTTCTAGGCCGGAACCCTTGAAGGAAGGAGCCGACCAAACCGTGGCCATCATGTGCTCCTCGGGAACAACTGCTGTGCCCAAGTCTATCTGCATGTCCAGCAGCGCCCTAATACCGGAACCGAATCTTAACAGCGACTCAGTTGTGTTCACAGTGGCGTCTCTAAGCTGGTACACTGGCCTGAAAGTCTTTGTTACTTGCTTACTTCTTGGCTGTACCCGTGTCATCAGCCGGAAACCCTTCTCCGCCGAATACCTGCTGCATCTCATTGGGAAATACAAGATAAGTGTCCTCGCTGTACCTCCCACCCATGTGTATGCCCTGGTCAATTGTCCCGCGACCACACCAAAGTCCTTGGCCACTATCCGGACTTTGATCTGCGGGGGAGCTGTGTCATGCCCGGCCATTCTGCAGCGATGCCAGGAACTCTGCAGGAACGGGATTGTCAATAATTTGTATGGGATGACTGAGTCGGGGGTCATAAGCAATACCGGAGCACTGACCGGATCACTGACGGAAGGCACGGTGGGTCAACCTGTTCCGGGTATAAGGATTCGCATCGTTGACGAGCAGGGTGTGAGTCTGGGGCCCAACCAGATCGGTGAGATATATGTGCACAATGGCCTCGGCTGGAAAGGATACTTTGGAGATGAGGAGGAGTCTCGTCGCATGCAGGACTCTGAAGGCTGGTTCCACACCGGCGATCTGGGATACTTTGACGACCAGAACTCCCTCTTTGTGGTGGATCGCATAAAAGATGGTCTTAAATGCAAAAACCGTACTTATTGGCCATCAGAGATCGAAAGCGTTGTTCTGGAGCTGCGTCAGGTTCAGAACGTGTGCGTTGTGGGAATCTTTAATGCACAGGTGGGTTACGAGGCTGGTGCCCTTGTAGTCAGGACCAGCGATGACACCATAAGTGCACAGGAGATTGTGGATCATGTGGCCAAGAGATTGCCTGAGGAGCACAAGCATCTCCATGCTGGGGTCTTCTTCACCGAGAAACTACCTATTAATGTCAATGGAAAAACAGTGCGAAGGGAGGCGCGTGATTTGTTTTTGACTCTTAGAGCTTTTCAAAACGGAAAAGTTTAATTTAAAATTTTAATTAAAAATCTAAAAATGGTTGAGAAAAATTCTAAAGAGTTGTTTGAAAAATATGAACTAGAAAAAAGAAACTATAAACTCACCAAGAAGCTGTAATTGCTTAAATCTCTTCCCATTAAAGACTTACGAAAAATGCAAATGCTTTAACCTCGATATTGATTTGCCTTAGACAATTTCTAGGTCAACTCCGGCCACCGCTCCATCCGCTCTTATCTCGGCTCCCGGCTAACCTTGAGCCAGCAGCACTGACCTACAAATGTGGGCCAACACACGGCCCCGGGCTATGATAAAGGTCAACGACGGCTGTTGCACTTGTTGGGGCTTTGCCACACGACCGGCGGCTGCTCGGGCGCGTGCTCCAGTTTGAGTCCCATTCTGCGAGGCAGCCAGGCGGCGGCCGCTCCAGGACAAGTGGCGACGGCGGCGGACGTTGCCAGTTAGCCGCCCACGGCGCCGATTAGGAGATGTTGTGCCGGGCAGATGCTGCCATATAATCATTGTCATCAGATGCAATCGCAATCGATGACAGAGGCTTGCTCATTTGCTTGAGATACTGTCGCTCCTTGTCGCACTCCCTGGTAACGCTCCTGCTAGTGCTACCGCTCTGCCCTGCTCACTCCCGTGGCGATACTCCCTTGTTCATTTGGCTGCGATCGTACCTACCCCCAATCTCGGCCAGCACGCGTTGCCAAGGGGTGGTTGCTGCTGCGTCTTATTGGACGACTGCCGGCGGCGGTAAAAAGGGGTTGAGCGGCGGCAGCGACGGCGGCGGAGGAGGGCAGGTCGTCCGCTGGACGTGTGCTGCAGAATCAGTCGACCGCCGTTCGCGCACACGATAAGTCACGTGCTCAAAACTAGCTCCGCTCCAGCTCCGGCTTTATCTGCAAGTTCAGAACCAACAAAAGTGTCAAGTGCGCAGGAGCAGCAAACGGACAACGAACCAGACAAACAACACACTCGCCACACTCGTCGCACAATGGATCACAACATGCACGTGAACGCGCCACTGCATCACTGGGGCTACGCTGCCGGACCCGCAGTGGCCATGCCCGGAGTGGGCACCTCTGCGCCGCAGAGCCACTGGGTGCCGCCGCCGTCCCATCACAGCCATCACAGTAACCACAGTCAGGGGCACAGCAGCCACAAGCGGACGCTCTCCGAGAGCGACTGCGACGATCTCTACTCCGAGGAGTCATCCAAAGAACAGTGCGTATGGGTGATAACAAAAATATATCTTATGATCGATAATATTTGTTCCCTAAGAAGTGATTTGTTTCTAGTGTTTTTTAAGCTAAATGTATTTTTTTAAAGACATATTTTGTTAAAAACCTTCAAGAGTTTTAAACTATTTTTATTTTTGTTAAGATCTTCATGCTCTTAAAAATGAATAGTTATTTCCTTTTAATTATAAATAAAGTATAAATAGTTCACCCAATTTTCAATCAATAAACTCTAAACAAAGTCAGATCGCTTCACTATTTTCCTCGCCTTTTCCGTAAACTAAGTTAATCTTTTTTGTAGATATTTCTAACTCTGAAATTTTGTCTCTTTCTCCTTTTAGAATCTCTCCCAGTGGACCTGGAAGCTGCCAACTGATGACCCGCAAAAAGCGACGCGGGGTCATTGAAAAGAAGCGCCGCGATCGGATCAACTCCTCGCTGACCGAGCTGAAGCGCCTGGTGCCCTCTGCCTATGAGAAACAGGGATCCGCCAAGCTGGAAAAGGCTGAGATCCTGCAGCTAACTGTGGAGCATCTAAAGGGTCTGCAATCAAAAAGTAAGTGTCCATATTTAGGGTTCAAAAGGGTTTTAACAAACAGTTTAAGAAAAAAAGCTCTCTAATATTGATAGTAAAAGGTAGAGCTAAGATCTAAAATAAATAGCATGTCTTCAAAATGGGCTTCCAATTCAACAAATATTTAAATACAAAACGTTTAAGAACTAAAAATTTTAATGCTGCTAGAGGTAGAAGGTAGAGCTAAGTAAGAGCTAAAGATCCATCTAAAAAAAATAAAATAGCATGTAAACAATTCCAGCTAAAACTTGTACACAAAATCCCTCTGTGGGAATCACTTAAATACAATATGCGGCAAATTATCACAAATCCCGGTAAACAATACCCTAACCTGTTGTCCTGAACAGGGTCGTGTTGTGGGAAAATTATGATTGCCACCCTAAAGTGCTGCCGAGTGAATCTCGATTCTCGGGTCTTCCCACGCTGCCCACTGCACCACCATTGAAAATCCTACAAAAGCTAGAGCTGGGCGCGGGCTTCCACCCCCTGAGATAGTCCCTGTTAGACTGCGTTATCCCGCAGAAGGACACCGGGGGTTGTTCTTTATGCATGTCGCGTGGGAACAACTATTTTAATTGCTTGCTCGATCCCAGATTAGACAGCTTATTGACTTTCTCCGCCTCTCTTCCATTGCAGCTCTCGACTCGCTCACGTACGACCCGCAGCGCGTGGCCATGGACTATCACATCATTGGGTTCCGCGAATGCGCCGCCGAGGTGGCTCGTTACCTGGTGACCATCGAGGGTATGGACATCCAGGATCCGATGCGCCTGCGCCTCATGTCTCACCTGCAGTACTTTGTTCAGCAGCGCGAGCTATCGGCCAAGAGTTGTGCCAGTCCCGGCGGCTGGACTGCCCCTACTCCCAGCACCGCTGGCTATCAGCCCAATTGTGCAGCGGCTACGTATCAAAGCTACGCTGCCCCAGCTAATCCTGGTCCCTATGTGACCAGCAGCTCGATACACTCTAGCTATCCCACGCTGAGCGCCTCGCCTTCTCAGCAACAGCAGCCTCAGCAGCAACAGCAGCAGCATGGAGGTCGCTCTAGTGCCGGTAGAGCAAGTGCAGCGGTTGGAAACGAGGTACTGCCCAGTCATGACCTTCACTCCGAAGCCAACAGTCAGCAACAGCAGCAACAGCAACAGCAACAGCAGCAGCAACAACACCAGCAGCAGCAACATCAGCAACGGACCCAGACCACGACTACTCCTCAGCCTGCCCAGCAGCAACAGCAGCAGCACTACACCCACGACCACAGTGTGGTGCATCCGGAGCAGCAGTTACCCACCTACATCGAGCTAACCAACAGCAATCGTCCGGCGGAGGTGAGCTCCGAGAGCCTCAGCTACAGCACAGCCCCACAGTATCCGGTGAGCGGCGGTCAGGACTACAACAATGCCAGTGTCCTTCAGTATGCCACGCCCAATGGAGCCAAGCCTTATAGACCCTGGGGCGCCGAGATGGCCTATTGATCGGGAAATCGTGAGAATAATTAAAAAAAAATCGGGAAAAATCCGAGCAGAAACAGAATCCGAAGAACTCTAGTCAGAGCAGACCCAGTGTGATAGTCCTAAGTTTTGCATCCTACGGAAAAGAAAAGAGAAGAAAGAGCCAGCAGGGATTAATTTATTTATTAAGCAATTAAAATAAATATTTACCATAAGTATATGAACCATTTGTGAATCTATTGTAAATAAGCGCAATTGTTTATAAGAGAAAATATAAAATTGAAAAATTATTTACTGAAAGTGTATTTTGGGGAAAAAGGAAATTCGCTATTCAAGATATATAAACAACAATTTGTATTTATGGTAATTATAACCAACAAAATAATTATTAAATAATCAAAAATTATTAAGATATTAAACTTCCAATAGTTCCTTATAATCTTAGTGTTTATTGTCATGCGATGAACATGTTATTCAAAATTGCAAAGTGTATTAGAAATGAAGAGATACTGGTGTCATTCTTTGAACCATCAAAAGGATTAGAGGACACTTTGATCTAATTAGATCCATGGGCCATGCGGACTCAAAGCGTCTGCCTCGCTGGTGGTTCGGCGGCGTCTGCTCGGCCATCGCAGTGACCGCCACCCAACCGCTGGACCTCATTAAGGTGCAGCTGCAGACGCAGGCGAAAGCGGACCCAAAGCCCGTCACTGAGATCGTTGGCAATATCTATAGGCAGGGCGGCTTCATGGCCTTTTATAATGGCATCTCGGCCTCCTGGTTCCGCCAGCTTACCTACACCACCGCCCGCTTTGCCCTGTATGAGTGGGGCAAGAAGTATGTCAACGCTGAGAGCGTACGTGCCAAGGTGGGCCTGGCCACATTTGCCGGCCTCTGCGGAGGATTCGTGGGTGTGCCCGGAGACGTGGTCACCGTGCGACTGCAAAACGATAGCAAGCTGCCGCCGGAACAGCGACGAAAGTGAGTGATGTAACCTGCTCTAGGCTATATTTTCTAATCCGTTCTAATCCGAAACTAATCTCCCAGCTACAAGCATGTCTTCGACGGTCTATTCCGCATCTACAATGAGGAGGGTGTGCGCAGTCTCTTCCGCGGCTCACTGCCCGCTGTTTCGAGATCCGTGCTTTTGACCATTGGAACCAATGCCTCTTACGACCAGGTGAAACAAATGATCAGGTCAGCCACCGGAGCCGCTGACGGACTGCCGCTGCACTTAGCCACGTCCTCAATAGCCGGCTGCATTGCCGTCACAATGATGCAGCCTCTTGATGTTCTCAAGACGACGTACATGAACGCCAAGCCGGGCGAGTTCTCTGGAATCAGCAGCGCCTTCTTGAGCATCGCCCAGCAGGGACCAATGGCCTTTTACCGTGGATTCATTCCGGCACTGATTCGCGTCTGTCCCAACACGATTATTACTTTTATTCTATACGAGCAGGCGAGACTGCGCTTTGGCTATCTGCCGCCGGATGACAAGTAACCCAGGCGGGAGCCATGTGGGAGCCATTCGTGACCCACAGTTTTAAGACATTTATAAATTCCCTTCGTAAACTTTTACATACTTTTTATTTTTTACAAAAAACCATGTTGCGCTTGTCCATTGGACCGGAAATAATCCCTACCCAATAAGCTGCCACCGTGCTCGTTAGCGACCGCTGGACCGCGGATTTCGGGTTGCACACGGCAGACCGCTGACCGCTGGTCAAGCCAGCAGCACTGGGGGTCAACTAGTAGTGCCGTTTATGGTTTATGAAATTTGCATATGCATATGGGTTTCTGAGCCACTAACTAAGCGAGCACGTGAGCACCCGATCCGCGACAGTTAGTTAAGCCGGCTGCACAATCGCCACCCGTAATTAGGGAGCGGGGTTAGCAAGGTGCTGAGGTCGCAACCCCGAGAGCACTGCAGGAACCCGAATTTCCACGTAGAACAGGAAACCCGGCGAGACCAAGATCTGGTCAGCGCGCCAGAAAAATTAAAACCCAAAAGGGTACTGTCTCATAAAAGGTTAAGGAAGGTAAAATACATCATAATATTTTAGCTGATCTGCTGGCTTGGGGTGTTTTTGTGGACAAAATACATAAATTAACTAACTAGAATTTAACACGTTTCTGTGAAAGGCTATTTACTAAATTAATGTCCTTCGGTTTTAGGTATACGGGGAAGGCATTGGTTTTTATAATTTCATATGATAGCAAAGGAACACTTTTTAGACACAGCTTAAGCATCGTTTCCACTTTGGTAATTTGTAAAAATTCAATTATTGTTTTTTAATTTTAATGTCTTAAACGTCTACGAACGTTTTAAATACCATTTTCCAATTCAGTTTTACCGGTCTACTCCTGAAATATTATTATTTTCCTTTCCTAAAAAACACGTTCAAACTATTGTAAAATATATTTCATGATCGCGTTAATCGATTTTCGCTTCTACCACATATTCTTATAAACCTTTTTTAAGTCTTATTATATAATTTAAAGTTATAAGTTATTTATAAAAATTTATTAATTTTGGCCCATAAATTCTTCACAAATGAATTTATACTTATATATCTTTGAGGTCGCTACGGTGGCGTAACCCCCTAACCCCCTAGAGCTCAACAATTCCTAGATCCCACGGGAATCATTTAATTTAATTTAATATATTTTTTAACTACTCGCAATGAAACACTTCAAAAGAAACACTTAAAACCTATATTGCCTTGCAGCTGAGCAACCAAACTCGCTGTCTGTGGAATGTGGGAAAATTCGAAATCACCCCCGGAAAACGCGCGAGAAACAATCTTTTGCGCATTAATTTATTTTTGCCGGTTAAACACATATAAATGTTTTTTCTGCCAGGACTTACCACTATGTGAGAGACCTCTGAGCTTTGACTTCCCACGCGACATGCTAGCCACCACCACCGCCGCCCACAGGGCAATACCCGAAAAGGCATAGAGGGTGTATATAGGGGTGGCTCTGCTCGGGATCGGCGTCAACACCATCGCCTTTGGCATAATACACACGTCAAAACTTCCAATTAGAGACAATCATTCGGATCTGGGACAGGGGTTCCTTTAGTCTCTAATATCAACCCGGGCAGGGTGGTTTTATCACAGAGGCAAAGGCTACAAAAACCATCGAGTCGGTTGAACTGGATTTCATTCCTCGGATTACCAGCAGAGCAACAGGATCAGCAGTAGCAGTAGCAGCACCCGGATAACCTGCCGTGGGATGGTGGTTGCATATCATTATAATTGTGCGGTGTCATCGACAGGGAAATGATTCCCATTTTTATTGCGGTTCGGGTCAATTAAGTGGAATATTTCGCGACAACTCCGAGTTCTGAATGGTTTTTCGTGTCAAACATCATAAAAACGCTCAAGTAATATTTAATTTATGCACATCTGGAGCAGCAGGAGCACATGTGGACGTAATGGAAAAGGAATTACATTCATGTGTGTAAAGGACATAAAGGATTCATCGGTCCGTTGCCTTTGTCCCAGAGTGTGTGGGGTTAATCGAACACAGATATATGAGTAAATGGGAGTTAATAAATCCATTCAATTTGAATGCAATAATCACTGAACTTGAAAATGCCTTTTATTTATTATTATTTACTGGCTCTGTCTCGCTCTCGCCCACGCTCAGCCGCTTTAAAAATAGCCAGCATATCAGATCTAGCGCTCGCGGTGCCTCGCACACACACGCGGAGAGTACGGCCGGAGAACGAGAGAAATTTTATGTATTATTTTCGTAAGTGCCTCGCTCTGGCTTGTCATGTGAACTTTAATTTTGTTTTGATTATTTCTTTGCGGGGAACATAGTCAAAAATCAATAATTGCCCTAGTTTGCCGGCTGAAGTTTGAGCAGCGGCTAACCCGTCGGATCGGATGTGTGCGTGTGGTGCATCTGGCGGCATCTCCCAAGTCCCCACGTTTATGTGATGTAATATACAAGCTAAAAGGTGAAAGAGATACTGCCGAAGGCGATATGTGGACTAGGAAGCTGCTCATCGGATTTATCAGAATGCCGCCGCCGGCTCATGTACCAAGGCGTAAGTGGCATAAAAAGTAGTCACAGAAACAACTATCATCACAAAGACATTTAAGATCTAAAATTTAGAATCATTTCCTCATAGAACGCCTAACCACTGAAATAAGTTAAAAAACATTAAACGAAAAAGGTTTCCTACATAAAGGAACATAATATATAAAAAGTAGATTAAATTTATGACAATTATTACCTTAATTCATTCGATAACAACAAATCGAACTACGACATCCCTCCATCCATGATGAAGTACTCCTCATTAAAAGCAACCAAGCCACTTTCAACTTAGGCATTTATTTGAAACTCTAACGATAAACTACAAAATCAGTGCCACGGCACTTGGTTGCCAATAGTGCCCTTCTTGTAGAACTTGGCCGTGGCCGAGGCTGTGGTGGCCAATGTCGGAGTGGGCGGGGCCGGCTCGTAGGTAGGTCCGCTGCCCTCTGCCTTTAGCACGGCGGCACAACGCCACTGCTTGTTGTAGTTCATTCGCCACAGGCGAACACAGCCGTCATCACCGGTAGAGATTAGCATGGTGGCCAGCATATTCCAGCAGACGCGCCACACCGGACAGTTGTGTTCGCTGAACTTGACGGTCTGGATGTCCAGCTTCGAGTTACCAGTGGCATCCCTAGAAGAATCAGGAATCGTTACTCATGAGCTTATTTTAGGAGCTTTTCTTGCTCTTACGTTACACCACGCAGATTAACAATGTAGAGATCCTTGCTGGCCACGGCCAGCATGTGGAAGGTGCGACCGGCGTTGGGGGCGAAGGCCACATCAGTGACTGGATCAGTTATATCGTTCACTGTCTCAATTTTTACACACTTTCGGGCATTCTCGCTGTAGGCAAATAAGAAGACTTTGCCAGTAGGCGTGGCTGCCTCATCGCTGCCCGCCTGAAAAGAAATGAAGTTAAAAAAAATTCTCAAAATAATTCAATGAAAAATTCCTTACCGCCAACAGCTGGGTGACCATGTAGGTGGAGGTGTTCCATGAGAGGCAGCTCAGCGGCAGTTTATTGGCGATCTCGTGCTGTACGGGCCACTGCGAAAGGTTCATAATGTCCGGTGCCTCGTAGATGCGAATGATGCCATCCGCAGATGCGGTGGCCAGTAGCAGTCCCAGGTACTTTGGAGCGAACTCCACGTCGGTGACGCTGGTGCGCGAGTCCACGAGCGTGGTGCGACGCACCCAGCGGCGTGTGGGAGCGTTGGTCGACGATACCTTCTCGCCAATCACCTCCTCCCAAACGGAGGCCGTGCGATCGAAGGAGCATGTGGCCACCACCTGACCGAACTCAGGATGCGCCCAGGACACGCGCCAAATTGAGCCGGAGTGGGCCTTCCAGCTGCTGGTCACGCTCCACTTGCCCTGGCCGTCCTCGTCCCAGATCTGCGGGCATAATTCGTTATCACAAAATGGGTTGTTTACAAGAAACCACCGGCATCACCTTTACTGTCTGGTCGCTGGAGCAGGTGGCCATCCGGCGGCCGTAATAATCGAACACTACATCATGTATCACGTCCTTGTGATCAGCTATTATCGGTTCCACATCAAACATTCTCGAAATCCTTGTTTATTTGCCGAAATGTTTATAAAATGCACGCGCCGAAATGCCGTTTCGCAAACTAAGTGTTGGATAACGATGGTAGAACAGCTGTTGATTGCCGCTTCAAAATATTTGGTATTTTCAGACCAGGACAGTATTTTTTCACAAAACAAACAAAACTTTTCTGAAAAATAACATTTTCCAAAGAAGTACGGAAGAGGAGAAGCAATTGGCTTATGGGACTTCTCAACGCTCAAACTTTTCCGACACTTTTTCCTTTTAAGAAAACAACAACAACAAAGCACATTAAATCAAAGAGAACTGATTTTCCGCACTACCAGGTGTGACCAAGTGTGCTTTTTAAGGCAACTTCGACGAGGCGCTAACGCTATAGTAGCGAATTAAGAAACGGCCACACTAATGAGCAATTTCTTATTTCAACGTCTTGAAACGAAAATAAACTATTTTGTATGGTAATTTGCGGGTGTCGCGGTAACTGGAACGGTCGAACATACCTAGCATACCGCCTGGGGATCCCTAGATATCCGCGAATCGGGATATCAAAGCCCGAAAAGCATTGACAGAGAGAGGAGAGAGTTTTGCACCCGGAAAAAGAACAGTTACACACAACAAAATTGCCAACAGAAAGAAACGTGCGAAGCGCAATACGATGGAGAAGAGTAAGTGCGGTAATCTAAGCGCCGAACGGCTAATTACAGCCTGATTCGCATGTATGCAAATGAGCGGGGTTATTCACCTCGCTAATCGCGCCGTCTACAGCATAGATCGGGACCTGTGTTTGTTTATCATTTGAATTTGTTGGCTAAAGGGCGGAATCCCACTTCAAAGTGCAATGGGCAGCATATTTTTTTCATCTTCAATATGCTCGCCTTTCTTCCGCGCTCTCTACCACGGGTTCTCTCGCAATCCCTCTCTCACTCGTTACTGACCTTGATTCCTATTGGATTTTACACATCGCGCGATGCCCGTGACGTATGTATGTATGTATGTGCGAGAGCGTGTGGGCGAGTCAGCAGCATATCTGCCAGTGTGTGTGTGAGTCAGCCGGCTTCAATTACCTAATAATAAATAAATTGAAGATTGTGCATCTCTAGAGAAAAAGTCCTTTGTAGATTGAGCACGCAGCTTCCTTTTCGGTTGGAACCTATTTTGTACACATCTTTTGTAATATCTTATTTATCTTATTAAAGTAAAAACATAATAACGCTGTACCGTGATTTATAATTTTTAATCTATTTTTTTTTATTAAACATATATTTTTTAATTTGAAAACCAAGATAAATATTAAAACTATTATTGGATTTAATCCATAGATATTTCCAAACCTTAATTAAAACTAAATTGTAAATCCAAATGACTTTTTTTCGGTGTAAAAATCCGAAAGATACTCTAATAGAATTGCTTGCCAGATTGTTTTTGTGTGTATTAATCCCGGAAACAGGTTAGTTTAAATTCCCTTTCGAATTCAAAATTACTAGATACTTTAGAGCAACATTTCGCCTTAGTTCTTTTTATAGAACCACCTGGTAGAGAAGCTTGTTTCTGCCCGTGTAGAAATCCCTGAGATAAGCCCATCGAAATCAGGCGTCTCACACGCGACCGACTTTCGGTTCTATTGTTATTATTTGGAACCGATATCAGTAGACGCCTGATTCTGCCTGGCCACGCGCCAAACATGAATAATATGTGCCAAATCGAGGACCGAAACACACAAAAAGTTTCCGTGCGATAAGATGCCCGTGAAAGATTCGGCGGGACCTGCCCGCCCCGCCCGTCGCCGTCACTGTTAAGTATTAATCATAATCGGTCGCCAAGGCCAATGCCAAAATCGGAAGATTTTTCAGTCGACTTCCACAGCTATCTGAGATTAAAGCCGGGCGTCGCGGCGGGAATTTCTTTTATGACTTTTAAAAAACCTCTGCTGATGCCGCTGGGATCGGCGATGGAAAAAATGAAAACAAATCAGTGGGATTCGCGTGTTCTGTTCGTGGCAGCGCAAACTGAATCCCGTTATTCATTATACCATTTCAAGTGCATCGCTGCTCTAATCAATTTCAGGCCTTTTTCGCTGCCCATTTAACCCTAATCAGCATCGCTTGCCACTTACGACAGCAAATTGAGAAATTATCATTGTTGTTATTGTTTTTTTGTGCCCTGAGTGCATTACCGTCAGTGGATGGGTCAACAGTCAGATTAAATCCAGGTGAAACAGCAACAATAACAACGGCAGCAGAGACCTTGACATTGAAAGCTCCCACAATGGCACAGATACAGTTAAGAGAGAGCCAACGCGAGAGAGGAGACACAGAGAGATAGAGATCGGAAGTGGGGGAGACACGCAGATGCCAGGCCGGTTGTCAACAGCTGATCGCCATCGATTTATCGGTGTTATCGCAAGTGCAAGCTCCGTTATCAATTTCCAACAAGAATGGGCCTTTTCGCAGACAGTGAAACCTCGAAATAAGCAATGTTTAAATTAAATATATTTATATTTAAATAATAGGATTATTTTGAAAGGCAACAAAATCAATGAAAACCTCTTTTCGGTCCAGAAATACTTTCATCAACATTCATTGCTGACCTACCATAGCACTCAACAGGTTTTCTATATTATTGTAGAAGATTCGCATTAAATTTGTGATAATCAATAATTATCCGTTTTCCCGCTTGGATCTACAGAGATCAGTTCCACAAAATCTTCTTAATTAATAACAAAAATAAATCTTTGTATTGTATATTACGGATGCTGTGACCGTGACACAAGCATTACTTTACTTTAATGTTTTGAGATCCCTCCGAGATTTCCCAGCTTAATTCGAGTTGTTCGTATTAGTGAGGTTCAATTGTACATGTATTATTTTCGTGCACTCGGCGGCACCTGCAACAACAATTGGCTTGGCGACCCGCAAGACCCGCTGGCGATTAACATACGAGCGCAACAACCTGTACACGCACCACCGTACACTCATACACAGCCCAGAGCCCTGATCACAGCTACCATATATGTACATATGTATGTGGCTATAGTTGATATTGATAGTGACGACGGCGAAGTCGGCGCTACGCCGGCGACGACGACGTCCAGGCATCGATAGTGCTTGCTGGCCGAGCATGGCCCAGTTGAGTTCCAAGCGTCGGTCACTGCAGTAGCCACCTAGCAATCGTGCGGAACCTGTCTAGGAAGTTGAATCCGATCCAAAACGATCCGACCTCGTCCACGAAAATAAGAAACTAGACACAGAGGCACACGCAGAGTGGTAAAGCGAGATTCAACATAAACGTAAAACTTAGCTAAAGAGACACACTATATAGGGCGTGCCCAAATTTAAAACCCAGTCAAGGCCCCGTGAAGTGTTGTTCCCAAAGATAATCGCGCAGTTACAATAAGTTTTCAGTACTTTTGGCTATTATTAAGTAATGCCAAACAGATGCGAGTGGTGGTTCTTATCGTATCAGATTGCTGGTCATAGAAAAACATACGACTCCCAGTGGTTAGAGAGTGTTTATAGAGCGATTCCAGTCCGCGCACCTGTTGGATCAAATTCGATACGAAATCCTGGATCGTGGCGGGATTTCCGTGTTAAGCTCCAGCACAGGTGTTATGTAACACTCGGAGATCAATTCCCTGGTCTCTAATTCGCCCTTCCATGCCTTTCGAAGCCCCCGCTGCTGGCACACTTACATATTGTAATGCCAAATCATTGACCTCTTCTACTACTGGCGCAGCCAATTTGCATTTCCACATACCAGCTGGGGGTTTTTTCTGTCTTCTGTCAGCTTGTGTTTTTTTCATTTTCCTTTCCCACTCGTCTGCGTTTTGTTTTAAAATTTTAATGCTCTGCACATTGTACCCCCAATAACCGAAAATCATTTTCGTAGTTCCAAGTTGTATCGTCACCCTGCCAAAGGGTATTATTAGTTGGAACTTGGGCCGATCATTAGCGCGCCAATCTTTGGCTTTTGACCCAGTAGGTAACACTTTGAGCTTCTGTATTTTTGTATAGTATTATGCATTCGTATAATCATTGCTATATAGTACTTGTTCGATTTGAATGTAAGCTAAGATCACCTTAATGAACTGACATTGATTATTTTAAACTAACATAATATAAAGTTTAACTTTTATATAAAAGTATCTATCTATTCATTAAATCATCACTCTTCATAATGTCTTGTTTTATCAGTAAAGATTTCTTCTGGTTGATTTTGTACTTCAGATAGAGTATCTCGGTTTCTTTATTTTTATTATTTCTTATCTCCTTAGCTTCATTGACCTGGCAACGTTTTATTTTTGGGTTTCTTAATTGTATCTCTGGCCAACTAGTTTATGCATAGATTAGCATTTTGATTTTGTTTTGTTTCGCCGATTTGGCCCACAAATTCGTGGCAAGGTTTTTGAACTTGAAAAATGCCCAAAACGAAATGAAACCAAACCGAATGCCTGCGTCCGTCCGTCGAGTTGTGCTTTCACTGCTCCGCTAATGTAACATATTTAAAGTCAGACGGACGACAGACAGACACCTGGGCTGCAAGATTATCTAATCCGATTTAAATTCACCTGATTTAAAGCAGCTTTTTGGACATAGCCGATGTTGATCACACTTTTCGGCACCACTCTGGCTGCTTTTCTCGCTTTCCTCTTGACATTGATCTTTGGCCGCGGCCAGAAAAGATTCAAGCCCGTCGTCGTCCCATCGGCAGGCACAGGCACAGCCTCAGCAGCAGCAGCTAGCGACAGCGACAGCGACCCCAGCAATCGTAAGAATCCCACAACTTTGTTAAATCGCAACACACACACACTCGAAACACACTTGAAGGGCACACAAAAATCGCACACACCTTAGCTGATAACCCAATTGAATTAAAGTATAGCTCGCACTTGAGATTAACCTGTGATTAACTTGTATATTATTGTGATTACAGACAGCTCCAGCGTGATTGCAGCTACAGCCACAACAACAACAACCACAACCAAACCCAATCCCTTAGAGGCAGGAGCAGCAACATCCGCAACCAAAGCACCATCGGCGATAAAGGCGGGCGACAAGCGATACACCAAGGTCGGCGGCATCAAGAAGGTCAAGTTTTCCAGCGAGAGTCTCAAGTCCGAGGTGGAGGAGCTGTGCGAACAGCTAAAGGATAACGTATTGACCGAGCTCAATACCGACAACATACGCATCACCTGCCACCAGAACAACAACAACAACCTTTGCAGCAAGAACAACAATAGCTTTGACATAGATATAAGCAAGATGAGCGAAGCAAATGAGGCGACGTCGAATGAGACGGCAACCCAAAACGCGGAGGGCGAGCGTCCCAGCTTCCTGGTAATGTCAACTCATATATATCATATTGTGAGCATTCTGTGATTCTCAAATCTGTTTTACATTCAACAGGTGGGCGATGAGATCGACGAGAAGGCTGCCGAGGCGGGTGAGGCCTGCGACGAGTTCCCCCAGAAAATGCAGAGTGACATTCGGCAGAATGGCGATATTTCGGAGCGACGCAAGAGATTGAGGTGAGCAGCAGAGACATGTACTTACATTGAAAGTATTTTCTTAAATCAAAGATCTGCAAAAAGATCTAAACTAGGCGTTAGGCAGCATTATGAGTGTTTCTTGGAGATGTTTCTTGCTTGTTAACTGTTATTCTAAATATAATTTCAGGTTGCATTTCGGCAATATTACATCTCTCTTTAGGGATAATAGTTTGATATAGTTTAATAATTTAAGGGGATAATTTGATTAAATTATTTAATAATTTGAGGGGATAATTTGATTTGATCCCATTATTTTTATTTACATAATTTATCTTGCAATTTAATATTAGATTTATCTCATTTTCTTATTTTTTATCTATAACTTTATTTAAAGTGTGATACCAAAAACTATAATATACAAGAATTAAGGTTAATTAAAAACTTAATCAATGTTAAATTAATTCAATAATTTCATAACCTGCCCCAAACATTTTTCTGCCTGTGTACCGCAAGCAAAACAATGAACAGGTGACTACGTCACAGACAAACAACGCCCGTTGCCGCCAAACAAATCGCGTGAGTTTAGGGAACAGAGACAGCGCAAAGCTCTGGGCCATGTGTGCGAGTGAGAGCCAGTCCCAGCTTTCCGAGAACTTTTTCGCGCTCTGCGCAAACATACAGAGAAGCCATCGGAGAGAAGTGGAGAGAATGTCGGTGTCGGTGTCTTCGTATGGGGACGCCGCATTTTGTTTTCATTCATAATGTGTCAAAACTTGTTTCGCCAGCGACTCTCTCTCTCACTTGGCAGTCTCTCCGTTTCGCCGTACCATGCGGCGTATGAGCGATGGTGGCCAACACCAGCGTGTTGTTGGCCCGCTCCGAGGTTCAGTTCCCAGGCAATCGTCGGCTCCGTCGGTCCGCATTCCGCATTCCGTCATATTCCCAGAAGTACGAAGCCAGAAGCCCCAGACCCGCTGCCCAAATAAGTTTCTCGCGTGTGCGGACATCGTTCGACATTGATTTTTGTATTTTTTTTTCGGCCAGCGAGCGTCGAGCGCGGTGAAAGTGGTGCAGTGTGGCATTAAAATATTGTGAGTGCGGCGGCCCCGCTTATTAGTCACACTTGCATAATTGCGAGGAGCCGATCCCCCACGCCACAGATACGGATACAGATACAGATACAGATACGATCCGTTACGATCCGATATCATTCCCCGCCTTGACTTTGCCCCTTGGATGCTATTGGCCCTCGTGGAGCTAATTAGAATGTTGAAGCGTCGTGCCAGCAAGCGTTTTGTACTTGTTGAGTCCGGTGAGGATAATGCCACGGCATCCGGAACGGGATCAGGAACGGGATCTTCGTCGGATCCGGTAATACCCCACTTTGTGGCCGTCGATTGTGGCCAGGATGAGTCCAATAACAATGGCGAGATGAGTGCCAGCATCAGCAATCACAGTGCCAACATCAACAACAACCAGGCGTCATTGTCGTCATCGCTGCTCGCCGTGCCCGGACCCGCAGTGGGAACCCTAAAGTAAATCGCCCCTAACCCCCTGTATTTATCCGATACAATCGATTATATGTTTATATTGCAATACGAGATTCGTTGACAAGTTGTAAACAAAGGCGAATTATGTGCAAGAACTTTAGATCGGAGGGAAAGAGATCCGAAACCGGTTTTGTCAAATCTTCAAGCTCATTGCCCGCCCCTCGCTTTCCTCTCCACCTGTCGCATCACGCCATTATTTACACTGATCAGCAAAATGTGGAGCTGGGGGCTTCTCAGAGTTTATTTTATGGTTGAAAAACTGTTAAACTTCTTTTTAATTTCCTTTTTTTTAAGTGCCTTTTCTTAAGCCTCTTTCTTAGATATTTATATTAATTACCCTTGGCTTTTTCCAGGCCGAGCATGTCGCGGGGCACTGGCCTGGGCCAGGATCGCCATCAGGATCGTGACTTCCACATCGCCACCACCGAGGAGTTTGTGAAGCGCTTCGGCGGCACCCGGGTGATCAATCGCGTCCTGATTGCCAACAATGGCATTGCAGCGGTCAAGTGCATGCGGTCCATCCGACGCTGGTCCTACGAGATGTTCAAGAACGAGCGAGCCGTGCGCTTTGTAGTGATGGTTACGCCCGAGGATCTTAAGGCGAATGCCGAGTACATCAAGATGGCCGATCATTATGTGCCCGTGCCTGGAGGTTCTAACAACAACAACTATGCCAACGTTGAGCTCATTGTGGATATTGCACTCCGCACTCAAGTGCAGGTGAGTCTGGAATCTGGAAACTGGGGGCCACGCTGCCATAGTGGTCGTTCGCTGTCTATTTAGTTTGGTGGGTTCCACCTCCAATCACCCCGGCCGCATCGTACGATTCGTATTTACACACTGTCAAAGTCAAGCGATCGCAGCCCGGCATACCAATGGAGAACCCCTATTTGTGCGCTCGTGTGTGATAGTATGGGCTACACTGGGCAACAAAGAGCGCAAAATAGTCTAGGGTCTGGTTATTTATGACACGGTGACACTCTGTACAAAGATTGGCCTGTGTCTGCCCTGCCTAATTGTCGAAATTGCATATCGTATAAAATATAAATAAATATATATGTACGTAATGCTATAGCTTACTTTATCTGTATGTTTTAACACCGACACTCGTTAGCAATTTAAATGTTTTTTTCATGAAGGTCCTTACTTTTACACTTCTTAATGATTCTACGTGTCGATTGGCTTAAACAAAAGTTAAGATAATACGTAAAACGTTCCACCTGAAAGCAACAAAGTTTGTTGAATATATAAAGTGTACTTTGTAGGTATCCTTAATGGGTCGTTAATGGAGCCCAATTTTTTACTTACAAATATAGCTCACACACTTCTCTTAGTAATGTACATAAATACATATATCAAAAGCAACAGTCGGAAAAAATACCTTCCTGTCATAAACTTTGTTTTATTATTTTTTTAGCAAGTCTATTTTAATAACTTTAATATACTTGCTTAAACATACTTTAACACACTTTAAGACCTATTATAATTTCACGGAAATTAAATTGTATAGCTTTGCGGTCTTTAAACAGGAATATGACATAAATCTAACACAAAACCCGTTTTTACAGTAAAGTTTTATTTTTATCAAAAAAAAAAAAATAAAAAAGTTTAATAATCATTATTTTTTAACTTTATTTTTTTGATTAAAAATAATTTTTATTTTAAATATTTTATTTTTTTACTCATGTCAATGACTATTTTTAATTATAAAATCATTTGTTTTTGATAATATAACCTATAATGATTTCTGGGTCCCTTATAGACATTGTAAAAACCTTTTTCAAATAGCTATCTTTGGAGAGGTTGCAATTATAAATCTAGAAATTGCCTTCCAAGTACTTCCAAGTATTTCAAAACAAACCCTACACACCTGTAATCTATTTTTTTAATCAAGGTGCTCCTCCTCGCCTGCTCCCCGTAACAACCTTAACCTAAGGTACACGTAACTCCGATTTATATGCATTTCAAACAATTACATCGCAGTGGAAATTCACTCTTCGGTGTTTACTTTCCATTATAAGTACAAAAGGTAGAGAAAAGGGGCGCTAAGGTTAATTAGCAAACGGCAAGACAGACACCTTGTTGCCCAGTGTGAATTATCTATTTTGTTTTGCTATCCGCGGCAATGACGTCACAATTGATTTTTACCCAGCCATAAAGCTCCATAATTGTTACCGCTCCACTCCGCTCCCACTACCACTCCAGTGTCCTTGGGTCTTGACTTATTGAATCAACATAAACTGATTGTGAACCAATTTTCTGATTTCTGCTAATTTCAGGCCGTCTGGGCTGGCTGGGGTCATGCTTCCGAGAACCCCAAACTGCCGGAGCTGTTGAACAAGGAGGGTTTGGTGTTCCTTGGCCCGCCGGAGCGTGCCATGTGGGCGCTTGGCGACAAGGTGGCCTCCTCGATTGTGGCCCAAACAGCCGATATACCCACGCTGCCCTGGTCTGGTTCGGAGCTGAAGGCTCAGTACAGCGGCAAGAAGATCAAAATATCCAGCGAACTGTTTGCCCGCGGCTGTGTAACCAATGTGGAGCAAGGACTGGCAGCTGTCAACAAGATTGGTAAGTGAAATTCTAGAGAGATGAAAAAATCCATTATTAATAAAGTTTTATTAATGAATCCTCCTTATTACAGGCTTTCCGGTGATGATCAAGGCCTCCGAGGGCGGTGGCGGCAAGGGAATTCGTCGTGTGGATACCGCTGAGGAATTCCCCGCCCTGTTCCGGCAAGTCCAGGCGGAGGTGCCCGGCTCACCCATCTTCGTGATGAAGCTGGCCCGGGGAGCCCGGCACTTGGAGGTGCAGCTGCTGGCGGATCAGTATGGCAATGCCATCAGCTTGTTCGGTCGTGACTGCTCCATCCAGCGTCGTCATCAAAAGATTATCGAGGAAGCACCCGCCATCGTGGCTCAGCCGGAGGTGTTCGAGGACATGGAGAAGGCTGCGGTGCGTCTGGCCAAGATGGTAGGCTACGTGAGCGCCGGAACGGTGGAGTATCTGTACGATCCCGAGGGTCGCTACTTCTTCCTCGAGCTGAATCCCCGTCTGCAGGTGGAGCATCCTTGCACGGAAATGGTGGCTGATGTGAATCTGCCCGCCTGCCAGCTGCAAATTGGCATGGGTATTCCCCTCTATCGGCTCAAGGACATCCGACTCCTGTACGGAGAGTCTCCATGGGGCTCATCTGTTATTGACTTTGAGAATCCGCCAAACAAGCCGCGTCCCTCTGGCCATGTGATCGCCGCCCGCATCACCTCCGAGAATCCCGACGAGGGCTTTAAGCCCAGCTCGGGCACCGTGCAGGAGCTGAACTTCCGGTCCAGCAAGAACGTCTGGGGATACTTCAGTGTGGCCGCCAGCGGAGGACTCCATGAGTTCGCGGACTCTCAGTTCGGACATTGCTTCTCCTGGGGCGAGAATCGCCAGCAGGCGCGCGAGAACCTTGTGATTGCGCTGAAGGAGCTGTCCATTCGTGGCGACTTCCGTACCACGGTTGAGTACCTGATCACCCTGCTGGAGACGAATCGGTTTCTGGACAACAGCATCGACACCGCCTGGCTGGACGCCTTGATAGCCGAACGTGTGCAGTCCGAGAAGCCGGACATCCTGCTGGGCGTGATGTGCGGATCCCTGCACATTGCCGATCGCCAGATAACCGAGAGCTTCTCCAGCTTCCAGACCTCGCTGGAGAAGGGACAGATCCAGGCGGCCAACACGCTGACGAACGTGGTGGACGTGGAGCTGATCAACGATGGCATTCGCTACAAGGTCCAGGCGGCCAAGAGCGGTGCCAACTCGTACTTCCTGCTGATGAACAACTCGTTCAAGGAGATCGAAGTGCACCGCCTTTCGGACGGCGGCCTGCTTATCTCCCTCGAGGGCGCCTCCTACACCACGTACATGAAGGAGGAGGTGGACCGCTACCGCATCGTCATCGGAAACCAGACTTGTGTGTTCGAGAAGGAGAACGATCCATCGCTGCTGCGCAGTCCCTCTGCCGGCAAGCTCATCAATCTCATTGTGGAGGATGGCGCCCACGTGGCCAAGGGCCAGGCCTACGCCGAAATCGAGGTAATGAAAATGGTGATGACTCTGACCTCGCAGGAGGCGGGCACGGTGACGTTTGTGCGCCGCCCTGGAGCTGTTTTGGATGCCGGATCCCTGCTGGGCCACTTGGAGCTGGACGATCCCTCGCTAGTGACCAAGGCGCAGCCCTGCAAGGGTCAGTTCCCCCAGCCGGAGAATGCTCCTATTCCCGAGAAGCTAAACCGCGTGCACAACACCTACAAGAGCATCCTGGAGAACACCCTGGCTGGCTATTGCCTGCCGGAACCCTTCAATGCCCAGCGGCTGAGGGATATCATCGAGCGGTTCATGCAGAGCCTGCGGGATCCCTCGCTGCCACTGCTGGAGCTGCAGGAGGTGATCGCCTCTATCTCGGGACGCATCCCCATCTCCGTGGAGAAGAAGATCCGGAAGCTGATGACCCTGTACGAGCGGAACATTACCAGTGTGCTGGCCCAGTTCCCGTCGCAGCAGATCGCCAGCGTGATCGACAGCCACGCGGCCACGCTGCAGAAGCGCTCGGATCGGGATGTCTTCTTCCTGACCACTCAGAGCATTGTTCAGCTGGTCCAGCGTTATCGCAACGGCATCCGCGGTAGGATGAAGGCCGCCGTCCACGAGCTTCTGCGCCAGTACTACGACGTGGAGTCGCAGTTCCAGCACGGACACTACGACAAGTGCGTGGGTCTGGTGCGGGAGCACAACAAGGACGACATGCAGACGGTGGTCAACACCATATTCTCGCACTCGCAGGTGGCCAAGAAGAACCTGCTGGTCACGCTGCTCATCGACCATCTGTGGGCCAATGAGCCGGGTCTGACGGACGAGCTGGCCAACACGCTGAGCGAGCTGACCTCCCTGAACCGAGCCGAGCACTCGAGGGTGGCGCTGCGATCCCGCCAGGTGCTGATTGCCGCCCACCAGCCGGCCTACGAGTTAAGGCACAACCAGATGGAGTCAATCTTCCTGTCGGCGGTGGACATGTACGGCCATGACTTCCACCCGGAGAACCTGCAGCGCCTGATCCTGTCGGAGACCTCGATCTTTGACATCCTGCACGACTTCTTCTACCACTCCAACAGGGCTGTGTGCAATGCCGCCCTGGAGGTGTATGTGAGGAGAGCCTACACCTCGTACGAGCTGACCTGCCTGCAGCATCTGGAGCTCTCCGGTGGCCTGCCGCTGGTGCATTTCCAGTTCCTGCTACCCACCGCCCATCCCAACAGGCTCTTCTCGCGCATGTCCTCCCCAGAGGGCCTGGACCATGCGGCAGCTGAGACTCTGGGCAGCTCGTTCGTGCGCACTGGTGCCATAGCTGCCTTTGACTCTTTCGAGCACTTTGAGATGTACTCGGATGAGATTCTGGATCTGCTCGAGGACTTTGTGTCGCCGGCCATGGTCAATGCCAAGGTTTTGGAGGCCGTGGAGGCGGCTGACTCCATCTCGGACAGCAGGCACAGCACCTCGATTAATGTGTCGCTGTCGGATCCCGTGACCCGGGCCAATGCAGCCGAGGAGGCCAAGTCCACGGAACCCATTCACATTGTGAGCGTGGCCGTGAGGGAAACGGGGGAGATGGATGACCTGCAGATGGCCCAGATCTTTGGCAACTACTGTCAGGAGCACAACGAAGAGCTCTTCCAGCGTCGCATTCGTAGGATTACCTTCGCAGCGTTGAAGAAGCGCCAGTTCCCCAAGTTCTTTACATATCGTGCCCGGGACAACTTCACGGAGGATCGTATCTATAGGCATCTGGAGCCGGCATCGGCCTTCCATTTGGAACTGAACCGCATGAAGACGTATGACTTGGAGGCTCTGCCCACGGCCAACCAGAAGATGCACCTGTACCTGGGCAAGGCCAAGGTGTCGAAGGGCCAGGAGGTCACGGACTACCGCTTCTTCATCCGCTCGATTATCCGGCACTCGGACCTAATCACCAAGGAGGCCTCGTTTGAGTATCTGCAGAACGAGGGCGAGCGAGTGCTGTTGGAGGCCATGGACGAGCTGGAGGTGGCCTTCTCGCATCCGCACGCTAAGCGCACTGATTGCAACCACATTTTCCTGAACTTTGTACCCACCGTCATCATGGACCCGGCCAAGATTGAGGAGTCTGTAACCAAGATGATCATGCGCTATGGTCCGCGTCTGTGGAAGCTGCGCGTGCTGCAGGCGGAGCTGAAGATGGTTATCCGCCAGTCGCCGCAGTCACCAACCCAGGCTGTGCGACTGTGCATAGCCAATGACTCGGGCTACTTCCTGGACATCTCCATGTACACGGAGCAGACGGAGCCGGAGACGGGCATTGTAAGTATCTTAATAACCCTCTCTCCTTGAAGACTTAGTAATTTCTCCCCCTGCAGATCAAGTTCAAGGCGTATGGAGAGAAGCAGGGATCCCTGCATGGTCACCCCATCTCTACGCCTTACATGACCAAAGATTTCCTGCAGCAGAAACGCTTCCAGGCGCAGTCTAATGGCACCACCTATGTGTACGATGTGCCCGACATGTTCCGCCAGATGACCGAGCGACACTGGAAGGAGTTCTCCAAGGCCCGACCCACAGTGGATATACGCATCCCCGACAAGATCCTGATCGAGTGCAAGGAACTGGTGCTCGAGGGCGACAGTCTGGTGGAGATGCAGAGGCTGCCGGGTGAAAACAATGTAGGTTTGGCTTTCAGGAGGTCCTGTAAGCTTTTATATTAATTTTTTTTTCTTCCAGTGCGGCATGGTGGCTTGGCGCATTGTTTTGGCCACGCCCGAGTATCCAAATGGTCGTGAGATCATTGTCATAGCCAATGACCTGACCTACCTGATTGGTTCCTTTGGCATCAAGGAGGACGTGCTCTTCGCCAAGGCCTCCCAGCTGGCTCGCGAACGTAAAGTTCCCAGGGTAAATATATCTCTTGGTTTCACCACAAGACACAAGACTTACTATTCCCCCATTCCCTTCCAGATTTACATTTCCGTAAACAGTGGAGCTCGCATTGGTCTCGCGGAGGAGGTAAAGGCCATGTTTAAGATCGCCTGGGAGGATCCCGAGGAGCCAGACAAGGGCTTCAAGTACCTTTACCTGACCACCGAGGACTACGCCCAGGTGGCCAACCTGAACTCGGTGCGTGCCATTCTGATCGAGGACGAGGGAGAGCAGCGCTACAAGATTACCGATATCATAGGCAAGGATGATGGTCTCGGCGTGGAGAACTTGCGTTATGCTGGTCTCATTGCCGGCGAGACATCGCAGGCTTACGAGGAGATTGTCACCATTGCCATGGTGACTTGCCGCACTATCGGTATTGGCTCTTATGTGGTGCGTCTGGGCCAGCGTGTCATCCAGATTGACAACTCGCACATTATACTCACGGGTTATGCCGCGCTTAACAAGGTAAGCTGCTGTTAAAAATAATCATCAAAGATTTCCTCATTGTTACACGAGTACCTCTCCCACTTCAGCTACTTGGACGCAAGGTATACGCCTCAAACAACCAACTGGGTGGCACCCAAATCATGTTCAACAACGGCGTCACCCACAAAACGGAGGCCATCGATCTGGACGGTGTCTACACCATCCTCGACTGGCTGTCGTACATCCCCGCCTACATTGGCTGCGACCTGCCCATCATTCTGCCCAGCGATCGCATCGATCGGCCCGTGGACTTCATGCCCACCAAGTCGCCGTACGATCCCCGGT
This sequence comes from Drosophila lini, assembly GCA_018905715.1. Taxonomy (NCBI): domain Eukaryota; kingdom Metazoa; phylum Arthropoda; class Insecta; order Diptera; family Drosophilidae; genus Drosophila; species Drosophila lini. The sequence continues at coordinate 61,082 of JAEIIL010005278.1, read as the reverse complement.
GGATGCTAGGCGGCCGCGTCAATCCCTCGAATGCCAACGATTGGGAAAATGGATTCTTTGATCGGGATTCGTGGAGCGAAATCATGGCGCCGTGGGCCAAGACAGTGGTCACCGGACGCGCCCGTCTCGGCGGTGTGCCCGTTGGTGTAATTGCTGTGGAGACGCGTACGGTGGAGGTGGAGATGCCCGCCGATCCTGCCAATCTCGACTCGGAGGCCAAGACCCTGCAGCAGGCGGGTCAGGTGTGGTATCCGGATTCCTCGTACAAAACGGCGCAGGCCATTAAGGACTTTAGCCGGGAGGAGCTGCCGTTGATTGTGTTTGCCAACTGGAGAGGCTTCTCTGGCGGCATGAAGGACATGTACGAGCAGATTGTCAAGTTTGGTGCCTACATCGTCGACGGACTGAGGGAGTATAAGAAGCCGGTGCTAATCTACCTGCCGCCCAACGCAGAGCTGCGAGGTGGTGCCTGGGCTGTGCTGGACTCGCTGATCAACCCGCGCTACATGGAAACCTATGCCGATCCGGAGGCAAGAGGAGGAGTGCTGGAGCCGGAGGGCATTGTGGAGATTAAGTACAAAGAGAAGGATCTGGTCAAGACGATACATCGCCTGGATGCCACAACTATTGCGGTAAGTTTTAGTGTTATTAATTATAGTAAAAATATTTTTCATTGAATTTTTTTCTTGTTCAATTACAGCTTAAGAAGGAGTTCGATGAGGCAGTGGCTTCTGGCGACAAGGTCAAGTCCGCCCAGGTGGATGAGAAGATCAAGGCTCGCCTGGCCATGCTGATGCATGTCTATCACACGGTGGCCGTTCACTTTGCCGACCTGCACGATACTCCCGAGCGGATGCTGGAGAAGGAGTGCATCAGCGAGATTGTGCCCTGGCGCGATTCCCGCCGCTGGCTCTACTGGCGCCTGCGACGCCTGCTGCTGGAGGATGCCTACATCAAGAAGATTCTGCGAGCCCAGGACAATCTGTCTGTTGGCCAGGCCAAGCAGATGCTGCGACGCTGGCTAGTGGAGGAGAAGGGAGCCACAGAGGTAAGACTCACTAAGGATTAAACAGCCCGACAAAATTTGAATATAAATATAACTTGCGATTCTTTTTCAGTCTTATGTGTGGGACAAGAACGAGGAAATGGTGGCCTGGTATGAGGAGCAGAGCAATGCCGAGTCTATTGTTTCCCGCAACGTAAACTCCGTGAGGCGAGATGCCATTATTTCCACCATTTCGAAAATGCTCGAGGTAAGTAGTGATAAATCATCGGCTTAAATCTTCAGTGACCTTTTCCTTTGTGTTATCCACAGGACTGCCCCGACGTAGCGCTGGACGCTGTGGTGGGTCTCTGCCAGGGCCTGACACCCGTCAACCGGGGCGTAGTCGTACGCACACTGGCGCAGATGCAGCTGAACGAGGAGACCTCCTCGTCCAGTAATAACCAGGGATGATTCTACGCTAGGTTCTAAGTTCATTTCCCCCCTCTAAGTTCATCCCATATCCATCCCCCCTCTTCTCAAGCCCCCTGCATGATGTGCATTTTGTTTAGTTGAAATTGTTTAGCCTAAATCTAGCTATGTATGATGATTGGAGTTAGGATTGTAGGAATGGGTAGATCCTTGGCCCCCGGATGTAGTCTTATCGTGTACATATATTCGAGTATGTATGTATCCCCCGAATGCTAAAGTCATTCCATTAGTTGTCTAAGAACAAATGTCCTTTGTACACACAGAGCTTTTTGAATTATACGAGTTACTGAAAATATACAATACATTTTTCCAAAAAAGCACTGTCTGCCAGGTTGTGTTCTCTTGTTGTGTATTCTTTTGGTTCCACAGGATCGATAATGTACATAATTTCATTTATTTTTTATATAAATTAAAAATTAACACAGACGCAGGGCGTCGGCTAATATCCGATTTGCTGCGCTTCTATTTGCTGTTTTTTCTCATGACGATGAAGGTGATGACGGTGATGGGAGCAGAGATGGATGGGGTAGCCAAGGCTTAGCCGGGTTCAGTTCAGGTTATCCAGCCAATCGGGCTCGGCCACACTTATCTTCTCGATTATGGAATTCACTTGATAGCACAGCGACTGTATCTGCCTGTCCCACTGCGGCAGGAGTTCCCGGTTCTCAAAGTGCACGATGCCCGAGATCTGGTCAATGTGTCCATTCATGCGGCCCTCGGTGATCATCTGGGAGGCAATCTTCTCCGCCTTCACAGCGGGTATGTCCAGCAGGGCGCCCAGCTCTTCGAAGGTGATGTTGTTGTACAGCTTGCTGGCCGACAGCAGGTTGTGCTCGAAGACGGCCCGGTCCAGGATCGAGGAGCCGTCGGGCGTGGCCGCCTTTTGATGGTCCTGCAGCAGGGCCTCGAACTCTTGCAGCTCAGAGCGCCGAATGATGCGCTCCAAGTACATCTTCTCTAGGATACCATAGGCCGGCAGATGCTGGCAGCGCTCGTCCTTGAAAAGGGTGGCCAGCATGCGGGAGCGCTGTTGGCCGGCGGAGGCGAGAACTGTACAGATTAGAGCCTTCTTTAGCGCCGTCATGCGTTCGCCCTGGTCCACGATCTTGCGGTAGGAGAGCTCGTTGTAGCGCTGGGCAGCCTCGATGAACTTGCGCCGGTAATCGAGAACACGGGCATAGCAGACTTTGTAGAGAACCTAAACCGGTGGATGATGAACAGTTCATACTCTGGTTGAAAGGATGGGACTCACTTGCAGCTCCTCGGAGTTGGTCTCGGCCTGCAGCAGCGAGGCGCGATTAATGAACAGCTCAGCCTGCACCGAGTCGTTGTCCTCCAGGTAGAGACGGGCGATCTTCAGATAGGTGCCCAGCTTGCACTCCACGGAATACTGCTTCTGGCCCGTCTCCAGGGGAATGCCCACTAGTACCGTGGCTGCCTCGCGCCACTGCTGATTGCGCTCGTAGATATTGGCCAGGTGGAAGCGAATGCCGGCCACCTGCTCCTCGAACGAGATTACACGCGGATGGACCTTCTCCAGGGTGAAGTGGGAGAGCTGTTTGGAGAGGTCGTCGGGCAGCTTGCTCAGCTCAACGCCCACATCGTTGAGGATCTGGCGCGAGATCACCAAGCTGACGTGCTCGTTCACTATCGCCTCCACAAACAGCCGCAGGCCGTCAATCAGCTCCTGGCCGGTGTTTGCGAGCACCGTCTTTAGCAGCTGGCGGTACTTGTCCGCCTGGTCCTTGTGCGTGCCGGGGAAGTTGTTCAGGCCCATCAGCTGGTTGCGCAGGATCGCCGTCGAGATGCCCATGTTGGATTTGCACAGTTTTCGGCCGAGTTCAATGTATTCCCAATTTATTTCGCACTATCTAAGAACAACAACGCAAGCTCATCCCTGTTATCGATAACTCGCGAATCGGGCCGCGACAGTGCTGCGCATGTAGCGGTTTCGAGCTAAATTTGGAAGCAGATGAGTAATAACTTGTGTTTTTGTTTTGTCTAGATTCCAGGATAATAAAACACCTTGCCCCATTTAAAAGTCTGCAATGTACACAGAATAGAAGGCATAATTCTTATTCTGAATAGTAAGAAACTTAGCTTTTTAAACGCTGATTAAGAATGTCAACTCTAAGCCAGTGTTAACTAATAACAAACGTACAAGTATGAAAAACGCAAAGCTGTGCAACACTGGTTTAACGATTATAAGTAAACAGTGAAAAAATATTTCTGGTGCGGGTCCAATTCGGTCTCGAAGCGAAAAAACAAAAATACAGAACAAACAAGACAATCTTTGTGTGTTAAATTATCAGTGCTAGGGCGAGGAACTGAAAATCAGCCTGTGCGTCACCGTAACACTCCGTGCCGCGCGTCCAAAAGGGTGGGGACAAAGCGAGACCCACACATATGTACACACATTTATTGCGAGCCAATCAGTGAAAATGTATCCAAAGGAATCCAATGGCCATATTTGCGAGCAGATATGAACGGAAATTGCCAATTGATGACACCCAAACGCTGAGCTGTGAGATAACCGCCGTCGAGGAGGTCGACGGACATACGGTACGTAGATAGGGATTAGAGCTCCTGCTGCTGCTGACCCTAGCGAAAAATCAATAATTGTTGATGATGATTTCATGCATTCGGTCGGTGTCTGTATGCGTGCATGTACATATGTATTTATGTTTGTTTGTGTCTAATGCAGGAATACCTGCTGCGCGTGTGGAGGGGCACCAGCAGGGAGAACTCGTGGAACGTTCTGCGCCGCTACAATGACTTCGACCGGCTGGACAAGTGTCTCCGGATCTCCGGCATCGAGCTGCCGCTGCCTCGCAAGCGCATCTTTGGTAACATGCGTCCGGATTTCGTAGCTGAAAGGAAGCAAGCCCTGCAAGTGTACATAAACGCCGTACTAATGAATCCCATACTGGCCTCATCGCTGCCAGCCAAGCGCTTCGTCGATCCCGAGAGTTACTCGCAGTCCTTTCACGGTGCGTTCATCTCTCTCTGCTGCTTAGGATTCTCTTTAATTTCCTACAATTTTTCACCTCCACAGACCATGCCGTGCAGAACGCTTTGCTCTGCCTGCGATCAGATGCGGCTTGGGCTTTGGGCGGAACCATGGGCGCCATAGGCTGGCGCCTCAGGAAGCACTACTTCAAGGTGACGCCGAAGCCACCGGAGAAGAGCAGCAGCCACAAGCAGCTGGTCAAGAGCGGCTCCCAGACGCACCAGAGCAAGCATTTCGCCTCCGGCAGCAGCAGCAATGGCAGTGGCCACTCCATCGATGCCGGCACCCTTGATCCGGGTGCAGAGGTAGTGGCTGAATGGTTGGAATACGGGCCGGATAAGTTTGTCGACGAGAAGGAAATCAGTGGGATACTAAAGAGCCTGATGGGTCTGCAGCATCCGCACATCGAGCCCGTCATCTTTGCCGGCCACACGGAGAGCGGTTGCCTTGTGATCAGGAAGTGAGTCTTAATATTCATAGGAAGCTCCGCTAAATGGTTTCATGTCCCCATAGATTCCACAAGCACGGCACCTTGAAGGATGTGCTGTGCATGGCCACGCCAAAGAATCCCTTCCTCAGCAAGTATGGCAATCCGAAGGGACGCACCGCACTCTCCATGAAACAGGTGGCCACCTATGGCAAGCAGATCCTAGAGGCTCTCATATTTTTGCATTCCAAGGGGTACGCCTATGGTAAGCTTCTAAATCACCTTATTCAAGATTTTCCAAACTAAAAGTTGGGCTTTTCCATTTGCAGGTCACCTTCATTCCGGAAACATAGTCATAGTGGACGATTGCGTAAAGCTTTTGGACGTTGAGAATTACCTTGTGGGCGTCCCAGCGTTCTACAGGCCATTCTTTGTGCAACACAGTAAGATCCATGCCATGGAGACGGTTGATGTCTACTGCTTTGGGCATGTCCTGTTCGAAATGACCATGGGCTATCCGCTGCAGGAGTCCGTTGTGCGACAGATAACGGAATGTCCAGAGGCGTTAAGTGAGTTCGAGAACTGTTTTAATTTTAATTCAGAATTGTGAACGTTTCACCTTTGTAGAATGCCTGCTGGAGAGCATTTTGTCGAAGGAGGCCTGCAAGGCCGGCCTACCCACGCTGGAGCAGCTGCTGGGTCACAGATTCTTTACGCAATATGCTTCAACGGAGGGCGCTGGCGCCGCCAATGCGGAGAAGCCCTACTTTAAGCTGTCCCTGAACGCCAAGGAGCTGCTGAAGCAGGCGGCCCTCAAGAGCGAGAATCGCCTGCGGGATGAGCAGAAGTCGGTGAAGAACCAAAAGCGCATCGTGCGCGTCCAAGAGCTGATGAGCTCCGAGGAGGAGAAACGCAAGTCCAAGCAGAAAGCAGTTAGTTGCCCAACCTCCCCCCAATCCCCACGTAGATCTTGCCAACCCTTCCACACAGCAACTTAACGAACACTTTTTGGTTTCTCTTTCTTTCGTTTATTTAAATCGATGCTTACGTCTAGAAACTAGAGCACAAACAGTCGAAGCTAAAGCAGCAAGTATCACTCCAAACGAACAATGGACGCTTGTCGCTTGTGGCTGCCACTGCATCGGCAGCAACAGCAGCTTCCTCCTCCAGCACGGTCCTGGGTGTAGGGTTAAGTGCGGCCGACTCCTTCAACCGCTCCGACAGCACTCCCGAGGAGCCCACACTGGCCGGCCTCAAATGTAGTTATCTGTCGTTCACAGCTTCAAATCAGTAGTTTGTTGGCTTTCTAGCCCCCGGAACTCACCCGGTCTCACTTTTGTTTCTGTTTTTTACCTTTCAGCCCCACCGCTTACTCCGGCTCCGCTGGCGAGTGGAGCACCCGTGGAGCGGCAATCTTCCACACCGAACATGCTGGCGGAGGACGCGGAGGCCGGCGATGGCGATGGAGAGGGCGACGAGCTGACCCGTTCGGCTTTGCTGGAGTCCATCTGCAAGTTTAACCGCGGATCGCTGCGCAAGGTGCGCTCCAACGACTAAGAGATTTATAAACGTTAAAAAAAACTTTTCGGACCAAATGTGGCGTTATGAAATAACACGGTGCCATCAGGAAAAAACAAGAAACCAACTCGAAACTAATCGAATTCCAAAAGCTACATTTTTAGAGGCATATTTGAGACTCAAAAAACCGCAGAAGCAGAGGCAGAATATAGCGCATATACCCAAAAAAAAAAAAAGAAAAACAATCCAGCAATTACTATATATGTACTAACGAAACCCACTGATTATAATTATTGCATCTTATACGTGTCCACTATATACATACATAGCATACGATTTATCGGAATGTGTCTATATCTATGTATATGTATATGTACGAGCTACAGGCCACACGACATTTGCCAAAGACCCTATAATAACAAGGTGCATAACGCCAATATATTTTGAATTGCCACTAATTCTTTCTATTTCGTTTGATGAAGCGGTTCTGTTTTGAAACAATCGATGTACCTAAAACTGTAAATAAGCTAGTTTTTGCCTGCAGAAACCAGTTTTATTTTATTTTATTTTTTTTTTAATGTCATTGAACCTTTAATTTTCTTTATTTAATTCATAGAAATTTATTTTGTTTAAAAATAAACAATTGTGTTTTCGATTTAATCTATGTTATTTTCTAAGAGAATGAAAAATGCTTTGAGAATTTTTTCCCAGCTAGTAGAGCGCTCTATGTCTTTCTCTCTGGCTTTTAAACAAAACTTCAAAAGAGTGCTGGAATATTTCAAAAGCAAACAATCACATGGCGTTACTCATCTTTTTATTTAAAAGGTCTTTGCATTTGCGAACAGACGCCGGGTCGCAACTAAAGCTTTACCTATGTGTCCACTACACGACTGAAACTAACTTTGGTACGAATATCTAACAAAAACGAGGGAAACTAAAACTAAAGCTAAAACTGAGAAACAAAAAACGAAACGACAGACAGAGAAATTAGTACTTTCCAATATTTACATACATATAAGTCTGCACCAAAATTTGCACGAGAACGGGAAAGGAGATGCTATTCTTTTATAAGTAAATATCGTACATGGATGTTAGATGTCTAAGCAACTGTTCCTCGGTGTTGTGCTATCCTCAACCAGTGCGCGGGTTTTTATCGCCAATCTTAGTAGCTGTAACACTGAGTTTTTGAGTTTTTACATATATATTGTATTTGTATTTTGTATTTCGAAGAGCCACGAATGTTTTTAAAACACTCAAATACATACTCGGGAGTCCTGGACTCAACACAACTAGTTCAAGCAACAAAGCAACAGAGACAAAGAAGACAAGGAGGATATGTGGCCAAGAGAGTTTGCACTGTTATATTGTTTTCCCTTTTTATATAGACAATTTACTAGGTGTCCGAATCTGAATTATGCGCATGTATCGAGGAATATTTATATTTGAATATGTGTATATATATGTAATTGATGTTTGAGCACCCAGAAATAACGTAATACTTGGTACGTGTGTGTTTTATTGTCTATCGTCTGACTGCAAGTGTTTGGATATACTTTAAACGGAAACCGGAAACGGATCTGAAATGCGAAGGAAACATTGTCCCCACACACACCATATTGCAAACCAAATAAAGTGTAAACTAATTGCCGTTGTAAAGACTGTCTTCGATTCAATGTCAATCCCAGCGGGCTTTCCTTTCAGTTTGATAGCCAAGTTTTCTGGGGGCAGCCACGTTCTGAAAATAATTTCTGTTCAAAAAACACTTTGATCATGGCTGACTCGCCGGAGGAGCGAAGGAGCAAGGAGGTGGCGCCCACAGCGGCTCCGGCCAAGGAAGCGGAACCGGGCAAGGGTAAGAAGGAGAAGAAGGACAAATCGGCGGCCGAGGGAAAGGATAAGGCGGCCAAGGGCGAGGTAAGTTCGGCTGCCAACTGGCGCATAATTTGGCCAACTATTGATTCAACAATGGCCACGGATTGCCACGGCGACAGGTCCGTCAGGCAATCTGGTGGCAGGCAATGGCTTAATGGCATAATCATTTGTGGTTTTATGGCTAACCGCGACGCACTCGACCCGACTCCATTTCAATAAATTCGAACGTCGAACCTCGAACGAAATGGCAGCCGCCGCGGCAAAGAACTGGTCGGGCCTGGTGACTCTGTGCCTCGGCCAGGAGCGTGAGAAGGTACCAGATTGATTTTGACATTAATGCTTGATGTCTTTTTAATGAATTGATGCATGTAACGAAATGTGAACATGGCAATGCATGCGCCTGGCTGGGAAATTGGCCAAGTCACGAATATCCATCCATGCCCATACTAACAGCCACACTTGGTATCCTTTCCATTTCGCCACCATGCAGAAGCAGCTGAGCAACAGCCAGCGCGGATCGCTGACCAAGTCGCATGTGGGCGTGGCGGCTCCCATGGGCATGGGTGCTGCTCCGGTCGCCAAGGTAAGTAGTTGCTCCTCGTGGCTGTGCTTTATTTTAGATTTTTATATTGTGTATAGCCCACAATGCGATATATGCCCACGTACCGCCTGGAGTCTAAGAATCCGCTGAACAAGGAGCGCGTGGAGAACATCATCAAGGCGGTGATGAACAGGCACTACAACGACGAGTACATGTTCCATCCCAAGCACTCTCTGCACATGGCGGCGCAGGTCAGCGAGGAGATCAAAAACCGTATCAAGCTCAACAACTACGACAGGTGAGGATGGGAATGGTTTACACAAACATAAGTCGTCCTTGCTTAACATCGTCTTTTCCCAAAACCCAGATATCGCTACATAGTGCTGGTCACCGTGGGCGAATTTCTAATGCAGGGCCTCTATTCCATGGTCAACTTCTTGTGGGATGCCGAGAAGGACGGATTCGTGACCTACAGGGTGGAGAGGCCGTCCTACTTTGCAGTCTGCACCACGTTTTACCTGTACTACGATTGAGAACGGGCAACTCTTGGTGTCTTCTAGTTGTTATTAAAATTTAAGTTAATGTTAACATGGGTGCAGAGTTCATGGGGGATGCTGGGATGGGATTACCTGGCTGCTTCTTTGCCTCCGGGAGGATGGTTTCACTTTGTTCTCGGATTGCACTTGATACTTGGCACTATAAATCACATTTTTTGGGCACCAGATCTTTGAACACACATTAGGTAGTTTTTATTTATTTTATTTTTAATTAGATGTATAATTGTTTGTTATAATATTGGTTGAGGCATAGATTATACTGTGACATCGAACTTCTATCTAATTGGGTAAATAAACTGCCTTTGATCGTTATTACTACATCTCTGAGTGTACAGATTTACGATTGATTATATTGGATATATATAAATAGTATATTATTTGAGAACACACGCAGACACAGCACATGCACTTGCCAACTACTCGGATTCATCATCATCATGTTCGGTCCGTGGAATGACACTTGAACTCACAGAAACATAAATGTCGCATAAATTATAAACAAAACACCATTATTATATTCTGTTGAGAGCAGCCACAAGAAAACCAATGTAACAATTGCCAAACCCAATCAAACAGCAGAGACATTTTGGAGCAAATGCTACACGACGTTCTCTCTTCGGATGGAAGTCGGATACGGATAGATAGATCGGATAGAATTTCGCGCACCCACATGCCAAACGAGAACACCAACTGGATGATAGCCCCCGGGATAAGGGAGACTGACTTCTGACTGCTTCGGCCAGAAATACAAACAACACTTTTTGCACCGAATTGTGGGAACTGCACTGCAAAAACAAACAAACTCGGGAAACTTGCGAAACTCGGTCATCACTTGCGTCTGCGTCGTCGTCTCTGGACAATCAGACCACTAACTTGGGCGCACTTTATGTCACAAGCCAAGGATCAGGCAGGGGCAGCGGCAAAACAACACAACTCAAAATATGAAATCAATTTTAAGCAACACAAAAACTGTTTCATTTCGAAATCATTTCGCACTGGTTACGTCTGGATCGGACACTTGAATAGGGTCTTTTGAGGAGAGTCTTTCATCATCCTCGGATGCACACTTTGACATGGTTAAAAATTGAAAAAATGTTACATTTGATGCATAATCAAAAACTTGTTCTTGTAGGAAACTTTTTTAAGCACATTTATAAAATATAGCATGTATATAAATATATATATAAACTTCACTGTCACTAAACACATCGAGAACTTGCTATAAAAACCATAAAGAGAGATCCTGTCTGCAAAAAGAACGGAAATTAATGATTAATTAATAAAGGGGGTCAGGGATTATGAGGTGTGTGGATGATGTCTCCTCGGTTCTGCTCGTGTCTCTTTGTGCATCATATGTGTGTGTGTGTGGTGAGCGTGTGGTGTGTGTGCGTGTGCAAGCGGGTGTGCGGAGGACGCACACATACACGGCCCTGGCGTGTACGCGTCCCCAACTGTATCCACCTCGCCTTGATAGGAGCATCTAAGATACGACTAAGTTTTCTAGGCTATATAGTTAGGTGTGACAAGAGGCTTCCCATGAGCACTGTGGCTAGTCGTTACCTCCAGTTTGTCCAGCACTTGCCTTTCGCCATCGACCATTTTAGGCCGTTCCGCCTCGCACCACCACAATGACCAGGTGGTCCTCCTTCAAGCCCTCTTCCGTTAGGCTGTGGCACGTGCGCTTCAGCAGCTCCGTGGAAAAGTCACAGGGCGGAAAGGCGTACAGCACGCCGGTGGCCTCCGTTTCCTTGTTTAGCAGCGAGATGACGCCAGCTGCCTCCTTCTGCTTGAGGTAAGAGACAAGATTCCTCAGCGGTCGCGTCTGAACGCTGGCGTCGTCGCAATTGGTGTCCACAGTGGACCCGGCCAGGCCCATGAAGATGGCGTGCGAGGACGAAGATGCAATTCGCTTCTGCACATCATCCAGCTTGGGCGGATCCAGTCGAAGACGCTGCGTGATGCGCAGATTGTGCTTGCCCTCCTCGTCCCGCATTAGCGACTCCACGATGTCCGTGTCGCCGTCAGTTAAATGGAATTTAGCCGGGAAGAGGGAGCTCTTGAGGATCAATGCTCCGGTCCACACGGTGCTGCACTTGCGCGCCACTTCAGGAACTGTGCTGGCCGAACCTAGGGCGTCATTGCGACGAGTAGATGTGTCAGAGTCAGATCCGGGCGAGCGAGCTCGCTTCATGGGTGATCGGGATCGTGACCGTTCCACACCTGGTTCCCGGGAGCTGGAGCGGGCTCCCCTGTCATAGGATTCACCGGGGGGACGCCGCCATTCGTCGTCAGCTCCTCCTGGCGGGGGCACCGACGAAGACGATCCACTCAAGGAGCCGGGATGTGGCGGCCTGTGCACATCGTTGTGGTAATGGTACATGCCTCGGCCTCTTCCGCGATAGCCACCACGACCGCGGTAGCCGCCTCTGGGCGGATATGGAGAATATCCACCTCTTGGAGCATACGCAGTAGATTCCTCATAATATGGATCGTACTCCGGACGGCGATACTCCAAGGCACTCTCGTCATACGGTGGCTTGGAGCTCTTGAACTGTGATACTGGTGTTGTTCCCGGCAGCTCGGCAAAGTCGGTGCGCAGACGCCTCTCTGGTCCACCCAGCGGGAATCCTCGCATCTCCTTCACAGCCGAGGTGGCCGCCTCCACGGTCTCATACTGAATGTAGGCGTACGGCTCGCCCTTCTGGTACTCAATCTTCTTGATGGCCCCGAAACGGTCGAATTCTCGCTCCAGCTGGGTGACTGAGGTCCAGGCTCCCAAGCCACCGATCCACATGCGAGTGGCCGGGGTCACCTTGCCGTAGCCTATCTTGCATTGGAACTTCCCGATATACTGGCCGGACAACTCGATTTTAGCCCGATGAGCCATGTCCAGATTCTGGTAGCGCACAAAGGCGAACGCATTGCCCGTTCCAGGTGGAGGCCGCTTGATATCGATATCATCCACCACACCGTACTTGCCAAAGATGCGGCGCAGCTCGTCGTCGGCGATAGTCACCTCAAGATTGCCAGCGAACAGCGTGCGCGTTGAGAGTGGGTCATCCTCGGGCTGCACGTGGTGCAGATAGTTCGGGAACTTGTCCTTCTTGCTCTCTGGCTTTTCGTATGGCGCATGTGGGCGTGGTGCCAGTGGTCTCATCGGAGCGTACGTATGGGGAGGCGCGTGGCCGTGGCCGAGGTGGTGCGGATGACCGCGATGCAGCGGGGGTCCGCGAGGCGGATGCGGATAGTCGTGGTGCAGCGGTCGGTAGTCACGAGGGTGTACAGCATGGGGATGCATGTGGGGCGGACCGTACCGATCGTAAGGATCGATTGGCGGCCGACGGTGGTCAAGGGGAACTCCGGGACCCATTGGCGAACGTGAATAATGATAACGTTCGTAGTCCGGCGGAGACATTGAGTGGCCACGGGGTCTGAAACATAAGGAGGTGAGCTTAACTAGTCAAGACGAACATCAACCGAGATCCCACCTGTACTCCGGCCTGGTCGTGGACTTGTATACCGGCTCCACAATAGCCATCTTGTCGTAGATAATAAGACGCGGCTTATGGTGCTTGGCCTCTCGAGCATCCTCGGGCGTACGGAAACACACATAAGCTACCCTTTCGTCCAGATCGTTGGACAGTCGCACACTAAAGTCGCCGAACTTCTTGTATTCACGGTACAGCGTCTCCTCGATGAACTCATCCGGAGCCTTCGGCGGCAAAGCGCTTACGCACAGAACCTTGTAGCCGGCGGGTCGCTCGGCCGGTGGAGGCCCGCGCATGTAGGGCTCCCGGTGCGGGGAACCGTACCGGCCACGTGGACTGGGCGAACGGTCTAGGCGGCGTCGCATGCGCTCCGGCGACATACGCTCCGGGGAGTCGCCCGGGACACCGCTCCCGTTGTCGTAGCCCCGGCCCATGCTACGCGAGTTGCGCGACATACTGCTTCTGGCAGGACCCGGGGAGCGCGACGCGCTGCGCTTCATGTTGTGAATTTTGACTGTGATGCGATCGGCTCCGGCTCCGTCTCGGTGACTACTCATGGGCGGCTCTTCCGGTGCTCTTCTCGGGGTGGTGCTGCCTGGAATCCTCTGGCAAACGGGGCTTCTGCAGAAAGTTGAACAATAGCCTTGTGAAAGTGCGAAAAATTACAGCCAAGCGGCGACGGCGGCGGCCAAGTGAAAAGAAAATGGCGGCCGCGAACAACAAAGAAAAACCTCTTTCTCGTGTAATAACGTCAGAAAATGACAATGTCTGGTCTCCGTTAGTGCTCTTACCACTGTTGTTACTTTTGGCACTAGGTAGGGTTCACTTTTACTACACAATTCGTGGATAAACCTCGAATATTAAAATTTTCTGCGGCGGCTTTGCAAATTCTGTATGTGTTGAAAGGAGAAATGATAACTACGCCGATACCGATAACATTTAGTGGTGGAAGTGTGGCCGTATTTGCTAGTCATTTGATTTTATTTATTAATTTTCTGTCAGATTTAGTTTAAATATTTTGCAGTTCAATCAAAATCACAATGAAAATTTTAATAATTATATTTAATGTTAAATTTATCAATTAAAAATGGTGCATGTGATTTCTCTGATATCGAACTCTGTTATCGATAGACTTTGTGGAGGCACATCGTTTAAAAATAAACCGGCAGGTAAAACAGAGCACAGGTAGAAAACCAACCGCATTAAACTCTCATTATCTGGGCAGATGCCGGAAAACCCGAACGGGTGATTAAGAAAAGCTGCAGTTTTCTAGAACCCACGCAGACCAGTTTTCTCCCTATAAAGACTGTCGCCATTGGCACTCAGAGCCTTATTTAAAAGAGAACTTACCGAGACATGGTCAACATTACGGCTGAAAATAAGACACCGGCGGTGGCGACTCCTGGACCCCGGCAACTCCAGCTAGGTGGCCACGTAGGATTCGACACGTTGCCGGACCAACTGGTGAACAAAAGCGTGCAGAATGGCTTTGGCTTCAACATCCTGTGCATCGGGGAGACGGCTCTGGGGAAGTCCACGCTGATGGACACCCTGTTCAACACGAACTTTGGAGCCACGCCTAGTACGCATAACCTGCCCAACGTAAAGCTAAAGGCGCAGACCTATGAGCTGCAGGAGAGCAGTGTGCGGCTGAAGCTGACCATCTGTGACACGATCGGATACGGCGACCAGGTGAACAAGGCGGACAGCTACAAGGCGCTCGTGGAGTACGTCGACTGCCAGTTCGAGGCGTACCTGCAGGAGGAGCTCAAGATCCAGCGGTCCATGGCCAGCGCTCACGACAGCCGCGTCCATGCCTGCCTCTACTTCATCTGTCCCACGGGGCACGGACTAAAGGCCATGGATTTGGCGTGCATGAAGCAGCTTGACACGCGCGTTAACATCATACCCGTGATCGCCAAGGCGGACACCATCTCCAAGTCGGAGCTGGCTGGATTTAAGGAGCGGATAATGGACGAACTGCGCCGCAACAAAGTGAGCATCTATCAGTTTCCCACGGACGATGAGACTGTGGCCGATACGAACAAATCGATGAACGGAGAGCTGCCTTTCGCTGTCGTGGGCAGCACGGAGTTCGTGAAGGTGGCTGGAAAGCTGGTCCGTGCTCGGCAGTATCCCTGGGGATCCGTGCACATCGAGAACGAGACGCACTGCGACTTTGTCAAACTGCGCGAGATGCTCATTCGCACAAATATGGAAGATCTGCGCGAACTGACCCACACGCGGCACTATGAGCTCTTTCGGCAGCGGCGCCTGCAGCAGATGGGTTTCGTAGACGTGGATAGCAATAATCAGCCGGTATCCTTCCAGCAGACCTTTGAGTCGAAGCGCACCGGCCACTTGGCCTCCCTGCAGGCCAAAGAGGAGGAGGTGCGCCAGATGTTCGTGCAGCGGGTTAAGCAGAAGGAGAACGAGCTGAAGGACAGCGAAAAGGAGCTGCACACCAAGTTCGAGAAGCTTAAGCGGGAGCATCTGGAGGAGAAGACCAAATTGGAGGAGGCGCGTCGCCTGCTGGAGGAGGAGTGTCAGGAGCTGCAGCGGCGTAAGCAGCAACTGTCTAATGGGAACGGGAACCACATGCTCACCCTGGGCCGAGGCAAGAAGAAGTAGTCTGTGAATCCTCTGTTCTTTTACTAAACGAAACGACAATAAGCAAGCTCGATTTTATTACGCCAGATGATTTATTTTAATATCTTTCGAATTTATTTTACTTAAAAATCATGTTCCCAAATTGCATAATTTTATAAAATATATACAGATATATAATGTAATTTTGTTCATACAAAATTTACATAAAGAAGCCATTATAAGCTTGAAACCTTTCGAATTTTATGAACTGAATTCCATTTTATTGTGGAAACCATTAAAAAATTTAAAATTGAAATAAATACGTGAAGTTTTAAATTAATTTTTTTGCGTTTTGTATTTCTTTCATATTTGGTATAAGAAAATTAGATATGATAGAACGCACGTACATTTTTGGAATACTTTAACGATGAAATTTTAGAAATTTTATTTTCCTTCCAACGTGGCCAAAATGACTCGCCTGTTAATGCTGATTAAGAATATATATGTATGGTTTATAGGGTCGGAAATGACTCCGTCACTGCTTTAGTAGCTTCTGACTAAAATTAGGATATAAATAAAATAAAAATTTTAATTAATTATAAAACCCTGCAATTATATAAAAATAAGATTAAACAATTTTACAGTTTAAGATAAAACCGGTTTCGTACCTCCAAAATCAACCTAAAGACTTCTGTGGAAGTGCAAACCACCCCTGATTGTGGACAATATACCTGACTGAAATTACCTTAAAGGTCGATAATTATAGAAATGGGATATATTTCTTGCAAACATTTTATGGAGGCCATAAACCATATGTGCCTCGCTGGAAATTCGAGTCGCGAGTCCCTGGATTAGCCCGCACAGCTGTGTCTGAGCAACTTCTGGTTTGGCTGTCCTGCCCGCCATCCGCTGCCTGCCCACCGCCACCATACCCAATCCTCTCTGCACTCCGCTGATAACGATGGCTGCCTCAGAGTGGCTCTCCCGCTCTCGCCGCCTCTCCATTGCTCTCTTGGCAGGCAAAAAACAGAAACAAAACCGAGAACTGGCCAGCGTTTGGTGTGGAAAATATATTATAAATATGCTAACCTGGCAGATCGGAGCGCTGTGGTTAGTCATTCCAATTCTGGCAATGGCTGCGAGTGGTACTAAACTGGAAATCGGCACGTGCCCGGTGGCAGCGGCTGGCGATTCCGGCTGCGTAGGAACTCCTCCTCCGCCGGACCAGGCCCGCTACGACAACTATCGCATCTACAACGTGGAGTTCGAGAACGAGGAGCAGATCGCACTGTTTCAGAAGCTGGAGGACCAGAGCGACAGTCTTACCTTCATCGGCCACGCCCGAGAGATTGGCCAGAAGCTGTCTATTCTGGTGGCGGCGCATCGTGTGGCAGATTTCGCCGATCTCCTGGAGACCTACAAGTTGAAGCATCGCGTCTTGGTAAGCCCATACTCTCTACTCCTAAAAGAATCTATTACTAATGGGTTGGAGACTTCGTTTAGACCTACAACTTCCAAGAGAAGATCGACCGTAATCTAAAGGAAGTTCAGCCAGAGGACATTGATGCCTTGCAGCTTGACTGGCAGCACTTCTTCCACCTGAAGACCATCTACGAGTGGATGGATAAGATGGCCGCCAAGTATCCCGATCGACTGACTGTCCTGGACATGGGCACCAGCACGCAGGGCAACGCCATAAAGGGTGTCAAGGTGTCGAGTAATCCGAAGAACAAGGCCATCTTCATCGAGAGTGGCATTCACGCCAGGGAGTGGATTGCCCCGGCCGCTGCCACTTACATAATCAACGAGCTGCTCACCTCCCAGGATCCGCAAGTGCAGAGACTGGCCCAGGAATTCAACTGGATAGTGTTCCCCTGCGTCAATCCCGATGGCTACAAGTACACCTTCGAGCACGACCGCATGTGGCGCAAGAACCGCCAGTTGTTTGGCACCTGCCGCGGCGTGGACCTGAACAGGAATTATCCCGACCACTGGAACAGCGCAGGTGCTAGCAGCGACCCCACGCGCTACGACTTTGCCGGGCCCTCCGCCGGAAGCGAGCTGGAAACGCAGCGCGTAATCGAATTCATACGCGCCAATGTGGGCAAGGAGCAGATCAAGACCTATATTGCTCTGCACTCCTACTCCCAGATGCTTATGTTCCCGTATGGCTACACCAAGGAGCGCGTGTCCAACTATGATGATCTACAGGAGTTCGGCAAGAAGGCATCCGCGGCCATCAAGGCGGAGAGCGGCAGGGATTATGTGAGTGGCAGCCTGTATGAGACCATCTATCCGTCAAGCGGTGGCAGCATGGATTGGGCGCATTCCGAGGCGGGCATTCCGATTGCTTACACCTTCGAGCTGCGTGGTCCGCCGGACAGTCAGGACCTGTTCATCCTGCCCGCCGTGGAGATCCTGCCCACGGCCAGCGAAGCTTTCACTGCCATTCGCACCATTGTGGATGCGGCGGCCGAAAAGGGCTACTACAAGTGAATATCACCCGTTCTAGTGTTCCTGGAATGGTAATTTTTATACGTTCAACGATCTAGACAAACATTAAGTGCACGACGATATTATCTTTATCTTTATACAAAATAAACTTATACAAAAACCACTTGAAGGGTAACCACCACTTAACGATAAGAATCAGACGGGATTTATGGTCAGATTAGGGTAATTCTACCCTATCAGAGTCAGGGCTTTGTGGCCATGGTAATGTGGTTTCTGGGCGAGAGGCGGGGATCGAATATAGCCTCTATCCGCACTTGGCACTCTGTAAAAATATATTCTCCAATAGATCAAAGTAATAGCCAATGGCTAAGAGTGTCCACTTACCATTCTCCATTAGAAATAGGCAGCGATCGTGGAGAATGATGCTCTCCACCAGAGGAGCCATCATTAAACGCAGTGTATAGAAACTTACGATCCGCTGCCAGTGGGACAGATCCGTTTCAGTTTGCTTGTTACTCAAAACTCGACTGTCCAGAGCTTCAAAACGAGTTCCCTGGACCGCTCTCTGAAAGTATCTGGAAGATAATCAAAGACTGGTTATAGATTTCTTGAGATTATTTATTATTTTACTCACTCGTGAAACGTCATGCCCGGTGAGTGCTTCACATTGCGCAACGCACAGTGCCGGAGATCTGGAAACTGTTTAACAATGATGCGCTCAGCGGCAGCTCGGAGGGAGTGAATCCGTAGATGCTCGTACTCCCCAGCCCGCAAGCGATCTTGGTACACTTCTGTGGCATGGCAGGAGATTTCCCTGGCCTCGTAGCTCAGTTGTGAGCAGGACTTTTCATTGAGGAACCTGCTCAGCGGGTAACCATTAACTCGTTCTCTAGGATGCGTGGTCCGGGTGGTCATCTTTTGATAGCAGCAGCCCACAAAGTTGAGAAACTTGGCTTGCGGGCAGCCGAGGAACATGCGCATCAAGGTCGGCCCCAAATTGCCGCATGGATGCAGTCCGATGATCCCAAAGGTAAAGTTGTCGTTTTCCAGCGCCAAGGCACCCCGGATGCTGGCGAGGAACCGCTCAGGCAGTGTGTCGCTTTCCAAGCGCTGTGTTAGGTGCACGGGCCGATGGAAGTGGCTTGTGTCTTCAGTTTTAAGGTGTTTTGCTGCCATGGATTCCAGTTTCAAATCTATATCCCTCGCCTGTTGGTTGAGATCCGGCTGCATCTCAAAGCAGCACACACGTATTCCAAAGCCATAGCCCAGTACGCGCGCCAGGTGACCCACCCCCGCTCCAAAGTCCACTATGAAGTCAACAGGTGTCTGTCGATTGCTGAGCGCACAAATCTGTGCCATCCGTTGGATCTCATGCTGTTTCTTGGGCTTCACTCGCCTCGTAAACATGTGCTTCAGCTTGGGATGATCTAGCAATGGACAAGGCAAGGAGTTCTACAACGAAAATAGGTATGAAAACTCTTCGGAATAAGGCAGTGGCAGGATTTTACCAACTTCGGGTGGGCTCATAGGTGTACGGCTGATGCAAAGATGCCTCAGCTCCCGTTGTAGTTCTATCAGCTCCACTGGCCATGCTTGCTCGTGCTCCACATCCTCGTTTTGAAGCAGCTCGCTTAGGCTCTCTAGGGGTATATTCGCCAGGTGCCGCTGCCAGTCATTAGGAAGTTTACTCCAATGGTCGTCCAGGAAAAAGTCCTAGAACTGAAATGTTAGGCGAAACAGGCGTAAAACTCGAATCAAACCCACCAAAACATAGGCGTCCAACAACCATTCGTATTTCTTAAGCAGCCCTAGGCTTTGCTCAAGCTTTTCTTTCAGAGGCAACATAATGCAGATCTTTTTAAAACAGAGAGCATCTGATATAATATTGCACTGTTGTTTTCTTTTTATTATTATTTATTTTTTGAGCACAGATCCGCGAGGTAGAGCCGATTTTCTGCCTCGGAAAATTCAAATAACACCGATTGGCCACACTGATCTCAATATAAACAAATATTTATTTAACTTATATTAATTGTAACCACTACTACATATTTTGGCACTAATTTATAAATATTTTTGCACTATTTTGGCACTAATTTATAAATAAAGATGTTTAAAAACTTATTACAAAAAAATTTAAAGATCTGGAAATACAGTTTTAAAGCACAGGTTTAGTATTTTTTAAGCTGGCGCTGAGAAATTATCGATAGTCGGCATTTAGATATTTTCGTTTTTTATAAACTTTAGATAATTATTAAATAAAAACACAGTTACTATTTCAAATAAAATTGTATATGCAATGTGAAAATACAAGAAGATAGGGTATTTCGCGACCCCTAGTTTACCGGTCGATTTCAAATATTTACTATCGCCATCGAATCCGAAACATAGAAAGCAAAGTTCGATGAATCGATACATCGATACCCATCTCTAAGTTTAGCCCCGCGACCAATTTGCATAAAAACATTGTTTGCTGGTCCCAAGCACACGGCGTGCGCTTTATTCCGATTCTAACCGTCTGCAGGTGCTAGCTTTCGCCCTGGGAACCAAGCCGCCGTCGCCAGCACGCACTCCGCTGCAAGTGCACATGCAAATCTAATTCTGACAACAAGAGCTTGGAAGCCTATTGAGCAGCGATTTCGAGTGTTTTGTTATTCGCCGCATAAGTTGTCCCGCTGCGAATACTAATGCGAATCGAAAGTAAAAGCTAAAGGCCATAAACGGTAAATTATGTAAAAGTATTGGGCCAACAACAAGTCGTTCGTGGGTGCGTGTGTGTGTGTGAGTGCGCTTATCAGAAAAGTTTAATGGAGGCTGCGCCGGTAATGCGTTCTCAGTCTCCATTTCTCCTCCCACATCTTCAGCAGCAAAGGCAACAACAACACGGCGCGGCGAACAACAAAGTAACGGTAAATAGTCGCCCTTTGTCGAGCGGATTATAAAAAAAGCACAAGTCGCCTTGCATATTGGACACCATTTTTCGCATTGCTAGTTCAGTGGGACACCGCACACATCGCTCCACATCGCATCATATGCTGTAGCTACATACATACACATATTGCCCTCACCTTGCACCCGTCATCTCATCTCGTCGTTTGGCCCTGCGCCAAGAAATTAACCCCATCAAGGGGACCACGCGGCTCAAGTTGAGGGCGTTACCAGATGCAGTTCCCTTGGATCAGTGAGTGGCGCCTATATGGTCTAGTTTTGGTTCTTGCTATAAGTTTGTGAAGATTTCTAGTGATCCTTAAAATTTTAATTAACGAAAACTTGCCCAAAAATTTGCTTCTGTTTATTCCAGTGATTTTTTTAATTTTAAAATTGTGTAATCTTGTCTAAGTATATTTGTATATATTTTTCAAAATCTGCTGTTTTTAAACTTATTTGTTGTTGAACTTCCTAAGTCTCCAGATGACTTCTAATATTTATTGTCTGATATCCAAGAAAAAATATATATAAAATATTATTTTAGTGAGACCAAAGGGATTAATATACGAAAGAAATTCTTTTAAAATAAAAGCTTAATAATTTTGAGTAAAATATTTTAAAGTAAATAGGAACCACAGTATTTCGATAAAAAAAGCGAGACAATTTTAAGTTTGTAGCTTCAAATCAATATGGTTTCTTTAGAAATATTTATTTAAACTTTGGGCTTCCATTAGATATTATTATTCGACGAGATCCATTTCGCATAAAGATAAACAGGTGAAGAAATATAATTTCTATGCGAATTCCACATAAAACAAATAAATCAATCTATGTTTGTTTACCCAATTGACAGAGCAGTGTGCGCAATAAATCTGTATTTATTTAAAATGGCAAAGACCTTGCCGCAAACATTTCATTCTAAAAAAAAACTTGCAATTGATCGACGCTTGTTTATATTTTTCATTAACAGGTCGCGAAATAATGTTGACAACCGCAAACTGCAGCCGCTATAATAATGAAGAGGACAAAATAAACAAATAAATGCTCAATGACTGACATTTGCGTTGTAAGCAAGAATCTATCGAGCCAGCGGACTACTATGGTTTAATGCGAAATAACAACATCAGAGTCGACAAATTTGCCACTTGGCTGAAGAAGGGAAACCCAGAAAGCCATCAGACTGGAGGCCTCACTTACCCTGAAGCGCATCTTTGCCCGCAAAATTGGCTACAAGGCGAAGTCCAAGTCAATTTTAGCGGCCATGCGCACGAAACACTTGATCCTGCTACTGATTGGAGTGATAATCGCCACGATCGTCTTCATCGCATTCGGGCCAGCAGGCGAGCCAAACGATTCATTCAAGAACATCGTCGTCCAGACCCACCAACAGTTCAAAGAGTTCCAGGTGAGTCACAAGGGGGCATGGGCTTGGGGTCTCTCGAGTGTCGACCGCCGATATGGATATTCCTCGCCCCAAATTGGGCCGAATGGCTTATAGATAAGGGTATTAAATAACAATTATCTGCTCCTATCTGGCGCTGGCCCGTTGAAACTGTCACAGATAAATAGGGAAAACATAAAGCCCCGCCGTGCACTTCTTAAATTCAATTTGTGGCTCCTACGTATCTTTTGATATGGAATGCACCCGGAGTCTAGTATCACAAGGCGTGCGGAGGGGGATTGGGAAATCAAATGTGAATCTAATTGATTTATGAAGTTGGCCACGTGTATGATTCATAGTTTTTACTATCAGCTGATAGTTTAATGCTGATGGATGGCTCTTCATATCAGACGGTGGCCGGAGTCAATTGCTTTTGGCAGCGTCTCGCTAAAAGCCGGCCAATTTAGTTGGCATCAGACTTGGCCTTGAACTGTATGTACGCCCAGGCCACGCCCACACACATGAGCCCACTTTAGGCTTTCAGCCAAATTGAAGCACGTCCCAAGAACTAGATACGCCAGGCAGTCTGCCACGTTTGGCCAAGACAAACAGGCCGGCACTAAATCGAAAGTCATCCGTTCGAGGGAAAGAGCGGTTCAGGTTCAGGTTCAGGTTCGTTTGGGAACACAAATCTATGGGCAATGTTGGCTGTGTTTACTCAACTTGTTTGCGTTTCGCATGCCAAAAACGTTTACTGTTTACACCAATTAGATTCCGGCCGGAGACAGCGTCCGGTTGCGAAACCCTGCCCAGTGTGGGGAGCTTTGGTTAACCACTGTTTGTCCTGTGACCTGCGCTTGATCCGCTAGGGTTCACGTGAAATATGTTAAATTGCCATGGTCACATGGGCGTCCTTACATCCATCACTTTATGCCGTCTGATAAATTGAACAATGCGCCGCCGCGATTCCCTGCTCATCACGTACGCACATAAAACCAAATATAATGGGCTCGTAAAAAAACAAGAGTCTTTGCCTCGCATTTTACAACTTGTTTTCTGTTATCTAAGTCGGGCAAACAGAGAAACGTACAATTTCGGTATCATGGCAAACAGAGATAATGGCAGCATTAATGAATGATATCGCTGTTTTGATAGGGATCTACTTGTCTTCAAAAAATCAGAGCGCAAATAAAATTGGGTAAAACCAACATTCTACTCGCGGATTAAACCCGTTCCCACAATTGTAACAACAATAAGGTGAGGCATTGTTTTCCGCAGTATTAGACCATATTGCATTTTTTTACTAAACTGGTTTTGCGAATACTTAAGTAACTGCCTAACTTGAGTAACGTTCAATTCAATACCCACTTAATACAGATGTAAGCAGTCATATATGTAGACTTGCAACTGAAGTGAGTGAATGAACATGACGCATGTTAACGAAGAAGGAAAGAAGAGCTGTCAAGCCACTTTAATTCATCAGCAATACCCTTATCTTTAATTAAATATATATTCTACGCAACCAGTTGCATTTTATGCATCGGATGTGTGAAGATTATAATAATCTTAAACCGACTGGCAGGCATTCTGCCTTTATCTTTTAATAAATAATTAATCTTTACCCACAATATGTCCCCTTGTCTGGGGAAAGTTTATTTTTAAATGAGACAAACGTATGGAAATCGTAGGTTTATTTTTATTAAGCTCACCCGACAATTTTTATGGGAACGAAACAGCTGCTTTAATTTACTAAATGAAGGCTTTAAAGTTTTAACCAATAATTTGTTTACAGCAAAACGTTTTTTTTTATTCATGCCATTCATGGCATTATATTTTCAGTTTTTCCTTGCCCACCTGATTTTCTTCCTCGGAACCTTATAAATTATTAAACCCGACCTTTTCCAGACCATTTGTGTCAACTTATGGATGACACTAATCAATGACTTAAATTGCACCGATGGCCGAGAGAGCTTTATCAATGTGTTTGCACAGCGATTACCAGTATATTTCATAGTTACCCATGTGAGGAGTATCTATAAGCAAACGCTATTGATTGCCATATTGCCCTGACAGCCGTCGCGACGGTTGATTGTCGTTTCGCTGAGGCCATCACATGCAGAGTAATACAATTAAACTATGGCTGGACGATAATCTATTTAAATTATCCATAAGGGGCGGGGCGCTGGCCAACGATGGATCGACTGACCCCGTGACATTTGATTAACCTGAATAAATTGTAGAAGTTTATGTAATTTGACTAATTTTTTAGCGGAGGAGCTCGCCGGGGAATGGACCTTAGAAATAAATAACTTTTGACATCGAGCTTGTAGTCTTAATATTAACTTTATTTGTGAAGGTTTCTTAATGGATATGTGAAAGGAAGATGAAATCTTAAGGCAGGGAATTCAGGGCTTGATAACCGAATCCAAGAACTCCTCCCAAGTTATTTTTCCATCGCGATCCAAGTCCACTTCCCGGAACATTTCCTCGAACTCCTCATCGGTGAACTTGACTCCCATATTTGAGGCGATGCCTCGCATTTCGTTGGCCCTAAAGGAGCCACTATTATCTATATCGAAGACTTTGAAGGCAGCCCTTATGGATTCAATGTCATACAGCTGCTGGTAGGTCTTCGTCACGACGTTGATGAAATGTTCCACAGTAATGGGTTCGGTTTGATCCGTATAAAATTCTGCAAACATATATGAGACCTCGGATTCTGTGCGATGTATTCCCAGGTCATGCATTGCCTCGCCAGCATTTGACAGAGTTAACCCTCCAAACTCGACGCTTTCGTATTTGGCCAGGACTTCGTAGATTTCTTCGACCTGTTCTTGGCTCAGAGCTTGCATGTTAGCTCCTCCTTCGTCTTGGTGTTCCTTGTTATCCATGTTTATGTTTTATATTATTTACTGTTTTTTTTTTGTTATTATATATTTTTATTTTTTTAATATTTTGATATAATATTTTTGGGTGTGTTTTTCTCCCAGTTTGGGAATGTTTTGTGATTTGTTTTACCTAGCATTTTTATAAATGGTCCTGACAAGGCCTTCTCATTTTAGTAAAATTTAAAGGTACAAGTATGGAAATACATTCAACTTTCCCGCTTCCTTTGGAAAACAAACTTCGGTTACTAATTTAGCAACTGAGCCTAAGCCACTCTGAAAATCACACTGTGGAAGCAAATATAGTATTTTATGGTGCTACAATTTTATGTACTTTGCAGGCAAAGCGAGAGAGAAATAAATGAAAATGAAGCAACGCTCGCATCGTGTAGAACCAAAACTGATCCCTGATTCTATCGATCCTCCTAATCCATTGCAAACCCACAAATTCAGTTGTTTTTATGTTTTATTATGAAAGTGAGCAAGCTATTTTTAGGTATGGTAGGCTGAGAGAAAGTCTCTAAGATTTATGACACCGTCTCCGTCCACGTCAGCCTCGTGAAAAACAGCATCCAAGTCCTCGTCGCTTATTTTCTCTCCAAGGGTGGCGTAAATGGCGCGCAGCTTACTAGGAGTTATGGCACTAAGGCCATCGCGATCGATTACCTTGAAGGCGGTCACTAAATTTTCCTTTTTTTCGTATACCTTGTACTTTTTGGTCATAAAATGGACGAAGGAGCGAAGGTCTATTTTACCGATGTATTCTTCGTCTAGCTCCTCAGCAATCAAGTAGATCTCAGCTTCAGTGTAATTGTAGCCCAAAGCCTGCAGAACGATTACAAGATCATCTGAATCTATTAATCCAGAATTTTCGGGATCGCAAAGAGCGAATGCCTCGCGGATTTCCGTCATTACGTCTTCGCTTAGAGTATGTGTATGTTCATCCATATTGTAGTTATTGATGCTAAATAAAAGTAAAGTATTTTGTTATTTTTGAGGTGGTAAAATATATATTTTCTTGAAATTTACTTGTATTTTGAGATGTTTTTGGCTTCAGTGATTGAGGAGTACTAAACTTTTTCCAACTCTCACCTAGACGTTTGACAAAGCCTTTTGACTTTTTTAAAACGCAGACTCCTTAGTTTTTAAGTAAGCATGATTGTGCCAATAAGTAGCGGAGAAATTCAATTTAAATTTGGAAATTTGTTCGTTTTTCTCTGTAAATCAATTGCTGCAAAAATGTTAGCAACAAGGAGCAGCAGTAGTTCCAGTGATAAGGCGCAGAAGCAAGTGAAGGAAAACTCACCAAAGGTACAGGAACCGCGGTATCCCAAGTCGGTGGCCTTCATCATCAGCAATGAGTTCTGCGAACGCTTCAACTATTACGGCATGCGCACCATTCTGGTGCTGTATCTCACCCTGAAGCTGGGCTACAACGAGGAGACCGCGACGGTGCTCTTTCACACTTTTACCATGCTGGTGTACATCTTTCCCCTCATTGGGGCCCTCATCGCCGATGGCTGGCTGGGCAAGTACAAGACAATCCTGTATTTGTCGATGGTCTACAGTCTGGGCGCCATGGTCCTGGCCTTTGGGGCCATTCCTCTGAAAGGGATGCCCGTCAAAGCGGTGACCATAGTGGGTTTGCTGCTAATTGCCATTGGCACTGGCGGGATTAAGCCCTGTGTCTCAGCCTTTGGCGGCGATCAGTTCTCGATGCCCGCCCAAGTCCAGCAGCTGGCCAAGTTCTTCTCGCTCTTCTATTTCGCCATCAATGCGGGTTCCATGATCTCCACCACGGTCACTCCGATTCTTCGAGCGGACGTGCAGTGCTTCGGAGACGATGACTGCTTCTCGTTGGCCTTTGGCGTCCCGGCCGTGCTGATGATCATCTCCGTGCTGATCTTTATGGCCGGCAAGGGGATGTATCGCCGTCAGCCGCCGGCGGGGAACATGATCTTCGGAGTGTCCAAGTGCATTGCAAGCGCATTCAACGGATGGAGGAAGCGAAGGCAGACGGAGCCGGAGAAGAGCTTCCTGGACTACGCCACGCCGACGGTGGGCGCCCAGATGGTGCAGGAGACGAAGAGCCTGGTGCGGATTCTGCGTCTCTACTTGCCCTTCCCCATCTTCTGGGCATTGTTTGACCAGCAAGGCTCCCGGTGGACCTTCCAGGCCACCCGCATGGACGGCAGGGTGCTGGGCTATCAAATCCAACCCGATCAGATGCAGGTGATCAATCCCCTCCTCATTCTGGCCTTCTTGCCGCTCTTTGACTTGGCGGTTTATCCCCTTCTCCGTACCATTGGTATCCGGCGGCATCTGCAGAAGCTCACCATTGGCCTGCTACTGGCCGCCCTCGGTTTCGTTCTGTCTGCGGTACTCGAGATGAAGATGGAGCAGGCAGCCTTTGAGGCCATGCCCACCAAACCTGACATTGCTCACCTACGTCTTTACAATGGGATGCCCTGTCGCTACGAGTTTGTCAGTGGCTTTGAATCTTCTTCGGCGAAGCACCCAAGGACCATCGATCGCATGGGCATGTGGGCAGATCTGTCGCTTCCTGTGACGAGGCCCAGGGAGTACTTCTTCAAGGCGGAGCCGCTGTCGGACAAGTGCTCCCCCATCACAGGGAAGCTACGCCTGCAGCCCGGCAAGTCTACTGGCTACTTTCTGGCGCACGACAAACTGGTCGAGTTTGCAGACGGCCTGGATATGACATCCAGCGCAAACGGTCCACCTCTGTTGCGAGCGCTGCTGAATACTCCGCCTGATGAGGGACCTGTTCTACTCTCCGCACCTGGCTCCCACACCAAACCCCTTTCACTGCACGACAGGAATGAGTCTCAGTTGCACAAGATTGCACCCGGGCCGGTTGAGGTGAACATTAACGCGGTGAAGGCGGCCAATTTCATGACCAGGGCCGGAGGACTTTACACCCTGCTGGTGGAGGGCAATGCACGGGATGGTTACCAATACAACATGCTGGAGGTGGTAGCGCCCAATGCCGTGTCCATACTGTGGCAGCTGCCGCAGATTGTGGTTATGACGGCGGCCGAGGTGATGTTCTCGGTGACTGGACTGGAGTTTTCCTACTCCCAGTCACCGCCCAGCATGAAGAGCGTGATCCAGGCCTGCTGGCTGCTTTCGGTGGCCATTGGCAATCTAATTGTGGTGGTGATAGCCAAGTTCAAGTTTACCAGCTCGCAGTCCGGCGAGTTTACGCTCTACGCCAGTCTCATGCTGGTGGATATGCATCTCTTTATGTGGCTGGGACGAAGCTATAAGTATCGGGATGAATTAAAAGAGGAAGACGCTGTGCCGCCACCAAAGAAAAAGCGAGATCGTCGCGTGGAACATGAGAACAAGCTGGAGAGCTCTGGTGGCATGGAGGTAAATCCTGGCTATGGTGCTCGACAATTTAAGGACATTTCACAGGCCTAAGGCAGCTTCTACCTCTTGCTAAATCTAATTATGCCTTAAAATTTCTACCTAACAATATTTATAAAGTAAAATAAGCCTTCAATAAACAAAGAAGCTTATTTAAATTTCTTAGTTTTTTGTATATGTTTAAAATTTGTGGTCTTAGCCACGTGGTTAAACATTTCCCTAATTTATGGCACTCATATACCCAGAAAATGTCCAAATCACTTAGAAATTAGTCATTTTATGGCGTAGGGCTTGGGTATTTAGTTGTGAAATGAGTCACCCCACATTGAATTTTTGTGTGTTTACCAATAGATAAGATTCCCACCTAAAGTGCGAACTGTGATAATCATCAAACATATTTCGGACTGGGTTATGGACTAAAAGTTCTTGGGCAGAAACATACTTCTACCCGGACGAAAAGCGAGGGGTCTGGCGGAGAATGCTGTGTTTTGCAAAATATTTAAATTGGCATCGTAATCGGCGTGTGGCTCCTTTTTTATGATTGGTCGCATTCGCGTGGCCAGCGATTCCCTAATTTCCATCAACCCTTTCCCTCCCACCGCCACTCCCCGATGACCATTAGGCACATGCGACCATTTCGGAGTCACGCGCCCAGACACATAGTCACCACACTGCTGGCAAATCCTTGGGGCGAGGTTGCCGACTCTCTGGCGCTGCCTTCCGCTGAGCCAGAGGAATTCGGAGCCCTTGGTAGAGTGGAAAAAACTGCCTTAAAGTGGTATTTTCTTTTTGCAGGAAGGGGTTCGGGTTCGTGTTTATTTGGTTCCTTGAATTTGGAATTCTTAATTTAACTTCGCATGACAGATACGAAATCGGTAAAGGTGACTTTCCCATCGTTATCCGAATCGATATCCCTAAACATCTCGCGCAGCTCTTCGTCCGATATTTTCTCGCCAAGATTGGTCATCACTGCCTTAACTTCCACAATGGTGAAATAGTCCACGTCGTTGCGATCGAATATCCTGAAGGCCTGTTGCAGGCTGACAAGACTGTTCTGCTCTTCCAGCCGCCTGGTCATAACCTGAAGGAAGTCCTTGAAGTAGATCATGCCGTCATTGTCGCAATTTTCGTTGACCAGATTGAAGAGCTCGGCTTCCGTTAGACTCTGGCCCAGAGTGCGCATCACCTCTCCCAACTGCTTGCTGGTCACCAATCCAGAGTACTCGTTGTCATACACAAAGAATGCTTCGCGGATCTCCTTAATCTGGTTGTCCGACAAGCCACTCATGTTGTAATCGTCTTTTTTTCTTTTCTTTGTTTTTTGTTATATATATTTATGTAGTCTTGTGGATCTTTGGGTTGTGTTTCAATGTCAACTTCCTTCTTAAATAAACTGAAAATATAATAATGACATAAAAGTCAAAGGAACCTCCTGCGGAAAAAATAAAGAAAAATTATTTTTACTAGTTAATAACGTTACTAGTTACTGGTTACTAGTTATTTGTTACTGTTTAAAGTAAAATTACCATGAAAGAAAGGTGTCTAATATTTACCTATGGAGATTATCTCATCGTCATCATGTTGACAAACTCCTCGTAATTAATACGATTGTCTTGATCCAAATCGTACTCGCGAATAATTTCCTCCAGCTCCTCGTCCGCCACTTTGAAACCCAGCGCGGTCATAACACTCTTCACCTCTGTGATGGTTATATATCCTTGGTTCTCCTTGTCAAACACTCGGAAGCTATCACGCAGTTCGTCCTCGTGATTGGTGTCGCACATCTGGCGCAGAATCACGGCACAGAATTCCGGTGCCTCAATGGACCCATTACCATCCGAGTCCACCTCGTTGATCATTGACTGCACCTCGTTATCAGAGGGCTGGCGGCCGAGGGCACGAATTACCACTGCCAGCTCCTTGGAGGTGATGGCTCCCTCGTTTTCCTTGTCCATGATTTTGAATGCTTCCAAGAGCAATGTCTGCTCCGCGTGCGTCAGTTCTTCCATCTCAATTTTCAGGAGCTGTGCGATATACAGAGACTGTATTGGAATGTGGTTCTATTCGGGGACGTTGACTACGTGGGACTGGAATTTCCCCGGTCACTCGGTTGCCTGTGCAAAGTAAACAACTCCACACATGGGACCTTGACATCGAAATCGATTCCTGCTACCGCAAGGCAAGGAAAGATTGAAAAATGAGCATTCCCAGTGGTTTCATTTCGGTGCAGTATGCACAAAGCCGACACAGAATTGGCACAAAATCAATATGGTGCTGGTTATGTAAGCGCTGTGGGGCACGGGGGCATAGCTGATTGATTCGAATGTCCTTGGGCCTGCAGCTGATCGCCTCCAACTCTATGCCAGCAACTACTATATATCAGCCATCAGCCATCAGCCGGTATCTGTTGTCGTTTGTTGTTAACAAAGCGACGACGAGGGTGTCACTTGTGGGGAGCGGCCCCACTCCTTGCCTCCTCAGGGGCGGCCACAAATGTGCACAATCAGGGTCGTTGTCGCACACGCGGATTCCAAACGTAGATAAACTATGTTTTCATATATACAAGTTTTGGAAATTATACACTTTTTGGACTTCCTTAAATATAAGCATTTCTTAAATCGATATTTATTTGTATAATTTTGTGGCGGAATCAAGTTTAACGAAGGAAAAAGTTAATTTTAAAACAAAACCAGGAAAGAAGTTTGTAAACCCTTGCATTTTATAAATGATTTATTAAGAAGGGTATAAAAATATAATAGCTAGGCCAAAAATGCATCTGATCATAAGTATAATACCCTCAAAAGGGTATTAAAATTTAAATATTTATCCATAATTTTATATGATAAATTTTGGGAAACCTAAAAATATCATAACTAAATCAAAAAAAAAAAAAAACTTTAATTTCAACTAGTCTTTTTCTAGGTTAAAAATTCTACATACTCAATTGTAAATGCACCTAAAATTCTCAAGTACGAATTTAGGGATACACTTCATAAACCAATACAACTTTCTATGTTGCTCCTGAGGAGAGTTCTGATAACATAAAGGCCTCACAGGTTAATGGTTGTCTTTGTCAGGCGCTTTTATCCTTCGGAAATTACAACTTTGTTTCCATCGATTGCCTTAATGCTTATAACTAGATTGCTAATAATATAAACAGACCAGAGAGACTACCATTCGATTTTTCCTAAGTGCATTGTGACAAGTTAGTGTTTCCAATTGCCCGGGGCCTCCAGGTTGTCATGCCATTTGGGTTTGGCGAC
Source organism: Drosophila lini (assembly GCA_018905715.1). Classification (NCBI taxonomy): domain Eukaryota; kingdom Metazoa; phylum Arthropoda; class Insecta; order Diptera; family Drosophilidae; genus Drosophila; species Drosophila lini. The sequence continues at coordinate 29,305 of JAEIIL010005278.1, read as the reverse complement.
GCCTGGCCTGCGCCTTTGTTGGCGGCTGCCTTTTTGCCGCAGGTTAATTTCAGTTCAGTTTTCCCTTTCACCTGAAATCCCACCTCTCCGCCTCCCGGCGTTCACTACATGGCCCACCTGACACCAGTTCTTGGCAGCAGGAGCTGGCGCAGGAGCATGTGGCACGCTCACCTCTGGCCACAGTCGAAACAAATAATAGACAGGAATTTGACATCGGCACGAGAAGGCTCCATTGTGCGGCGGCGTTTCTGTTTGAGTATTTGTTTTGGGGCCGCCTTATGGGGGGGAAGGGAAGCGTGGGGCCTGGGAGCGTGCTGGTGGGCCGTAATATAAAGATTTCTCACATGTGTGTGCTTCCTGCGGGCCAACTAATATGTGTCGGCTCGAAATTGCTCCCATGACAGAGCGCATTCCGTGCTCTAAGCTCACTTTGCGGGCCCAAGGATTGCGGCCACATTTACTTGACAATTTATATTGTAACTCCTGGTCTAGAATCTGTGGAATTTCTTTGGTAATGGTAAATCCTTGTTTCTGGCCATACCCCAAGGTTATGGTGTAATTTAGAGTTCTATTAAATAATGAAATAAATATTTAAAATGAAACACAGTAGTTGTAACATCACCTTTACTTACGTTCCTTGACTTATGTATTTTGGACATTTCTTGCAGGAAAACCTGCGCGTTGGCTTGGAACACAAGAAGTTTGAAATAGATCCCAAGTATTTGCTGCTCCTGGGATTCGCGCCATCCAAAGATGCCTCGTTGCAAGAGCAGCAGCAGCTGGAACTGGACCGGAGAGTGCCGAGTCACCAGCTGCCCAAGACAGATCTGCCGGCTTCAGCCACCAAAGCGGAACTGGAGCTCAGCGAGCTGCGAGGTCTGCAGCATGCCCAGGATGCCGTCACCTTCGGTGGCCGAGGAGGATCGCGTGAGCAACGGGGTCAGCGCAGGCGAATCACCACGCCCTACAACGGCACCAAGAGCAACTTCACCATTGTCACCTATGTGCTGGAGGGGCAGGCGGCATCAGCCATCCTGCTGGCCCAAAACATTGCCGCAAAGCTACCCAGCGAGTACCTGCTCATCTACGATTTGGGCGTGTCCGAGGAACAGCTGCGGGACCTGGGCGTCTACTGCAACAACAGTCGGTGCTCGGTGATCACCTACGACCTGACGGAGTTCCCCTCCTTCGTCGGCGATCAAAGGACGCACGCCTACCGGCCAATCGTGATAAAGGATGGCCTGATGAGGGCCAAGTCGGTGCTGTTCCTGGAGAATCACATGAGGGTGCGGGGTGGGCCTGCTCAGTTGCAGAAACTGCAGAGCCGCGTCTTGGGCGATGGATCTCTTGGAGTCCTTGGATGGAACACACCGACTGCTGTGTCCTCGCTGACACATCCCAAGATGTTTGACTACTTTGAGTCAAATGCCGAGAACTTTATCTTCCTGCGGATGGTCGACCTGGACGCGGTCTTCTTCTCGGACTCGCCTGAAGTCACCGAGAAGATCATGCTGCCCTGGCTGAAGTGCTGCCTCACCCTGGAGTGCATCGATCCAATCGGTGAGTTGCCCCCCCCAAAAGTAGTCCTACGATACGGAAAACTGTCATTAGTAATGTGTGTACAGGGTACACACTGCCCTCAATATAAATCAATCAAACCTACACTCTTGCCAACCCCCAAATCCCTAGTCTTAAGGTTGGGGTTGGTGGTATACTAATGACCACCATTTGCACGGCATTCCGTTGATGGCACTCACATCAGTGAAATTTATGTAATTACCATCTGAATTGGGATTGATGGCAAACATGACAGTGCCTTTTTTGTTCCGACCGGAAGTTCCTTCCTAAAGTTTAGGACCTAAACTAAATAGTCAATAATATCAATATTTATACCCTTGCAGGTCATTGTAATTGTAGTCAAAAGCTAGTAACACAGTGAAGGAGGACAGAAATGCTTTCCAAATTCAATTAATTAATTTAAATCTTTAATTTCCTCAAAAATTATCATACAATTATGGATAAATGTTTAAATTTCCGCTTACGTTTACCTTTTTACGTGCGTTTTTTTTTTTTAACTTGGATAGAATAGAGATAATTTATTTTTTAAAGGGCCTAGCAAACCTCCGTTCTAAAGCATTCGCGGAACATGCGAATAGCCTCAACGATTTTGCTGAAGAAAAGCATCCTCATCAGACGCCAACAGCCTTTGGGCAGATCGCAGTGGATGTTGCATGCAGCGTAGATGCATTCCTGCGGTCCCATATTGTACCCATGTCGGCCACAAAGCATGAAGTGGGTGTCATAGATGACGTACCACGCCTCCACAGTGCAGGCCATGGCGGAAAAGAGCTCCACCATTCGGTTAAGGCGGTAACCCAGCAGCAAAAACAACCCAAAGACGAGGCAGATTATGGAAATGCCACGAATCTGGGTAAATCTAAATCGCTCCTGGGAAGAGTATAGCATGAGAGCCAGGAGCTCAAGAATCAGGATGACGGGATAGGCGTAGACCTGTTAAGAAGTACATTAAATTAGGGAGAGTAAACTCTTTGAAGCTTGGATAAACTCACCCAATGTGTCTGCACTAGGTTCAGTAAATACATACTCCGATTCAGGGAACTGATGAAGGTACTGAGCAGCAACACTAGATAGTTGTACGGGGCAAACCTCCGCCAATCCCTCCAAACGTAAAAGCACGTATATAGGAACATGGTGAGCACCAGGGAAATGGGCATTACAGCTTGCATATAAGGCATAGGGTATTTCAGTAGCACCTCCAGGCAGGGCAGAGTGCAGGCTATCTGTACCTGCAAACATATAATTTAAGCGTTTTTCTTTGGAGTAAAACGAAGCGAGAACTTACAATTAGTATTCCAAAGAACCTTCGTACCAGACGTCGTCGTTGTCCAATATCCGCTATGTCAAAGTCATAAGTTTTTGGGAAATGTCCGTTGGGCAGTAGAAGCTCACATTGTACAGCGATTCCTGGGACCTCGGATTTTTCCATCACCATTACCGTGTCCATTTCATCGTCCGACTGCGGTGACACTACTGCCTGATGCCTAATTATACTTTTGTATTTGATAAGCAACATTTTCCAGTTAATCGTTTATCTAATTCAGTGTGCTCCATTTCCATTTTCACAAACACATTTTCCGGCGCACACAGAGAAAAAGCGTATTATTATAATTATTAATTATATATTTAAATAGTTAGGATTTCATGATCTAGATTTATATCAAGAGAGATTAGTTTTACTACAAAGCATATAATATTATAATATATTATTTATTTTGGCTAGATCGACTCTACTTTAGATACTAATATCAGTAATATATTTATAAGGTTTTAAGGTCGTTACCCTCTTCAAGGGCATTGAAATGAATATATATTTCTTAATCTATGCAGGAACATAAACATAACATAATTTCTTATGTTATATTTACTGATAAAAATGAATATATATTTCTTAATTGATGCAGGAACATAAATGTTATAATTTCATTTTACTGATAAAAATTGATATGCTTCAAAATGTATTTGAAAGACGCCGGTTTCTTATCAATAATTTTTTATTATTTTTTTTTTTCATGACAACGCGACTATTCACAATCAACAAATATTTCTAAAGAATATATATATAAATCTACAAATGTATTATTAGGAATCATAACTAACTTGCACATTCTTGTCTACCTGCAGGTGCCCAATCCAATGGCTGCAAGTTCAACAAGAAGCCACTGTACCGGTACTCCGGCTGCCATGGCTACGATGCGTCCGCCTTCAACATCGTGCTGGGCCTCACCTCGCACTTGGACAACTCGAAGTACTCGCTCCCCAGCGACAGTCCCCGGAACATGTTCTACAAGGAGACCCTGGAGCAGGCCACCCGAATACTGGAGAGTAGGCGGCGCAACAGCAGCGAGACATCCGACCATCCCTTCACGGACGACTGAGGAGGAAGAGGAGCAGTACCTGGGATTGGAACTGGACGTGGGACTAGCCAAAGCATTTGATACAACGTTTTCTACAGACACACACACACTTGACACACCAGACACACTCAGGAGCCGGCGGAACAAAAGCGAGATTAGTGGCGCCATCGCCGAGAATTCGGAAAGAAAAGTCCTTAATGTAGATTAGCTAACAAGCGGACGCGCAAGCGATTGACACACCGCTTTGTGTTGTCCTAGACAAGACCAGAGCACAGTAAATTATCGTAGTGTAGGCGTAGGATGTTTAGGATGAACGTATCAATACATATAACAATTTAGTCAAGCCCTAGTTACTTACTTAAAGAGATCTGTATGAATACCCTCTGTGCGTGCGACTGTTGCCGAGCATCGATAATTGTAACTCCCCGTGTTTAGTTAACCATCTGCCTCCCTTCCCTCCCTCACATTGTACATACATAAGAAGGAAAATCAAATGGCATACATTTTGTGATTGTATTTTATAGTTACTCCACGTAGACACTCACGTATACAGTATATGAATATATAAAATTAATGTAAACTGTCCTAGAACAAGATGAGCCAAAAATGTAAGTTAATAAAATCCTGAATTACCAAAACCAGTTAACAGGCCTTCTTCTTGAGCTCCAACATCGAGTTCTAATACGTTCTTGCAATAGCTTTTTCTTATGGCACACATATTTTGATTTCTGGCTTGACATAAAAATTCGGTGGCTGGACCCCTTTTATCCCGTGCCACTAGTTAAATCTCTCCAGAATCCGAAGGATATAGATCAATATCTGAATCACATCGGCGTACAGGGACAGGGCAGCAAACACATACTCCTCGGGATCGAACTGATACTGGTGATTGCCGCCGACCATCATCTGAATGTCATAGATCAAGTAAAAGCAACCCAAAAGAGCGCCGAATACGGACAAGGGCAAGTTGTTTTGATACCGACCAAGCGGAGCCCACAACATCACGGCTGCCATAAGAAGGAAGAACATCGTTAAAGTGACCAGGACAGCGCCCATAGCGGTGTAATCGACCTTGGTCTGCAGGGCGTACAGAGAGAGTCCAATGACCAATATGGCCGTGATTCCGACTGCCAAAAGGACAACATCGGCGTCCATGTAGCTCGAAACAGCGCCCAACAGGAGGGACATGGTAACGGTGTAGATGGCCAGGCAAACCAGGTTTATGGGATGCTTGCGACGCACTGTCTCCGAGAGGACTATGAGAATCGCTATCATAATGTTAATTAAAGCAGCGATTAAAACGACAATAGGGTTTTTTTGCACAAAGTACTTGGTGGGCTTGTGGTAAACAAACACGGCCATTACGCCAAGTGTGAACAGCAATTGGACCTGCAGAGAGGAAACTGAAGTAGGTCCTAGGCAAAGGATATATCTTTTATATACTTACCAGAAAAATTGCAAACACCTTTCGGATGAAACCCTTGCGTATACTTTGATCATCGAACACGATGTTCTTCAGCACCACAATTTCTTCAAGAATAACATAGTTCTCGCCGCCAGCAGCTCCAGTTTCCATCAAGTGGGCACCTTGCTCAGGCATTAAGCTTTTCACCTGCGATCCAGGTCGCAGTGGAGGTGCTGGCAGTGGGATCGGTGGATAGCGATCAGTGTTGTTGACAGGTACTAAAGGAGGAATAAATACAAATATTTATTAATATATGTAATCAGCTTTAAAGTCGATACGATCTAGCCAGGTGAGAGTGTATTTGGAACTTAGAATCTAAAATTATATTAAGGATTTCCTATAGAGTTTTGAAAATCACACTTATGACTTGAAAAATGGCTATTTAATGTTTAGTTCTTATACTATTTACATATGTATTATTGCAAAAATAACTCTTATATTCATATTTAAATTTATTTTATTTTAAGTTCTTATACATACATACTATAAATGCAAAAATATGTAGTTTTATATTTTTTTATTTTCATATTTCGCCAGAAATGCAATTCAAACACCACTGGAATATTTTATTCTTGATTATTCATTCTGCATGTGCGCATAAATACATACATACATTTGTATAAACAAATTCAGATATCGCGATATATTTTCGTGTCTCTGGGGAATCCCCTTTAAATACTTTTGGAGTAATTGTTTCCGCTTTGCTATATAAAATATTTTTGCAGTACATAACTGCAGAGAGAACAATAACCTTATCACTATCAACGTATTCCATAAATAAAAGCCGGTTTTATGTCTATTAAATTAAGAGGAAATATTTTTCAGTTTAAAAAAAAAAAACTATTAATTATTATTCAAATATTAATCCCTAATAATATTTAGAATTTAATTTTATATCCCATTTACTTAACAATATTATTTAATTTTGCATCAAGTGTATACATAAAAAACTATCTGAGCATTCAAAGCGATCGTTATTATGCAGAATATTTATATTTAAAAACTTGATTGCAGCTGCACTGGGCTATTATCTTGTATAAATATTGTCTGACCCCCCTTCTTTGATTTCTGCGAAACTCGATGAGTCAATTAAATCCTGCCGACACAGCGATACTGTTGCTCTTAGAAGTAACTACACACCTACATACGTAGTATATATGTAAATACACAGAGGATGCGGCAGAACTTACCGGCAACTTCAGAATCAAAATCGTTCAAGGGTTGTGTGGCTTCACTTTCTTTTTTGTTTGAAAACATATTTAATACTCTTTGTAATGGAAGATAGAAGTATGTATATAGGTTTTGCTTTCCCAAAGTATCTGACCGATCCAGCGAGTGCCAAGTGAGGAATGCAAAACAATCTGAAAGAAATCTGGGAGTATCTGTAGGAACGGGTTTGGGCTGCCAGACTGGACGACAATATTTTATAATCGAGTTGCCTGAGTGCCACAAAAAAGCGCGCTGAAGTTTACAAGATTTCAAATATTGCAATTGAAAGCTTTCGAGGCGCTGGTTTGATTTCTCTTGTTTAATGAAAATAATTTAAACCTAAAAACAAAAGATTTCCTTTGTTATTGATATTAGGCTCTAATTGAAAGTAAAAAATTACAAAAAGTTCAGTGGAAAGCACAAATATGGCTGATGAAGCCTCAGAATTGAGACCATTCGGCAACGCTGATAGCGAACGGTACTCACATGTAACCACAAATGTATCTAGGTACATACATATATGAACCAGTGTTTTGGCCAAAATCACATCAGTTGACTTGGGCCACAGCTTGCGAAGCCAGCAATTCGTTGGACTTAAACGGGTTCCGCCACCAGAAAGTAAAAGTCCACGCCTGGAGGGTGTTTGTGTCTGTGTGCAATTGGAAGATAATGAGTGTAATTACGAAATCGATCGAGGCATTGTTCGTAGTGACCATAATCTTGGGAGCTGTGGCCTACGATCCCAACGATCCCAAGATAGCCGAGTGCTGTCTTCCGCCCGAAGGGATGTTTGAGGCTTTTTACCCGCGGGAGGTGGAGGGAATCCCAAACAGCGCCTCGAGGCCCGCCCATGGACACGGAAGCTTCTTTAAGCACCGCAATCCGGCGCTGGTGGACACCAAAAATGCTGCAGCCTATGGATACAGATTCGATGGCAAGCGACGCTTCAATTACGACTAGTAACCACAAATAAATATGATATTGAATATGAATATAATCTGAGTGTTTACATTGCGTATACGTAACATAAATTTGGAAGATGTTTTTGCATATCGGGGTTTACTTTTGCTAAAAGTGCTGAGTGTTGTTTATTTATTTAATATTTTAGGATTGAAATATAATAATATACTTTAAAAGGTTTTAATTAAGAGATATAGTTTTAAATTGATTTGCTTAAGCTTAGAAAAAGGTTCTTGCAAGCTCAAGCCGTTTTGATCACAAAAAAAGGTAAACTCAGGAGAGTCGAAGTTTTTATACCCTTGCAGTTTGCAATTTCAAAATCTTGGTTAGCAAATATGTATGTATATGATTTGTAGAGTCGGAAATTACTAGGAACATCACAGCTTTTTTTGGAAAATGTATTGCTCAACAGTTTTATTAATTAATTAGTATTTAAATCACAGTGGTTTTGCACATTTTATGACCTCATGAAGACATGATATATATTTTATATGTTAACTTTATGAACAAATCAAAGTTAAAAAAAAAACAAACATAATAAGGTAAAAAAGGATTAATTTTTATTTTAAATAGGTTTATATATCTGCATAATGATTATACAATTGTTTTTACATACAAATTTTTCAATTTTTCACAATTTTAACGATGTAACCCCTTATAAAATTTTTAATTTGAAAATCTTTTTTGTGTTAGTTTCTTGAAAATTTTTTCTTTATTCATCTCCTTATAAAATTTTAAAATAATTTATACATTTGTTCGCCTTTGGACCTGGCTAAATCTGCTTCACTGTTGATGGTGATCAAGAATATCTGAGATTTATAGGGTTGGAAATAATTTCTTCAATGCGTTGCAAGCTTTTGACTACATATAATTGTAATACCACAACATAAATTGACATAAATATATGGTTTTATAATTAATTGGACTTATTTCGTGACGTTGTAACGGCAGAAAACAACGATTGCTACCAAACCAAATTTCAAATATCGATACATCGATGTTTCAATCGTTATCGGATTTTCCCCACGATGTTTTTCTTGTACGTTGTATATGAAAACCATCGATAAAAAAAGGCTACCATCGATAAAAAAATAGCTACGCCGAGTTGCCGGACTTGTTTATTGTTTTGAAACAAAGTGGCCGGAAAACGACTAGCTCGGGGCAAGTCGGAGCCAAAGCCCTCTAGTTCTGTGTGACTGCCCCCCGACTGACTGACAGAAGAAGAAGAACTCAACATTTCTTTTTTCTTCCAAAATTATTTGGTTTTCAAAAAGAAAAAAATATGTTTCTGAATCAAATTCAAATATAAGTCACGCAAATTTGTAAATACCGCTACCAAAGCCAAATCAGAAGCACAACATGAACGCGCGCAGCATCGGCATGCTGAAATTGCTCAGACACACCTGGCGCACGTAAGAACCTACCGACTGGGGGGAGTGTGGGGCGGTTACGAGCCGGCATAGAATCTAACCATTTCGCCAACCATCCCGATGATTACGCAGGTGTCCTCGCCGCTTTGCCACCAAGGTGACGACGCTGGGTGGCGACGAAATCGGCAGCGGCACTGGGATCGGACAGATCACCGGCGGCATGCGGCCGAGCGACGGCCCGCAGAAGGTTAACACGCCGTCTAAGGAGATTGTCACTCACCTGCCGCCCCTCACCGATCCATTGCCCAATCTGCCTGAGGCCGTGTACGCAGCTCCACTGGCTGAGAGCGCCATCACCAAGGTAACCACGCTGCCAAACGGACTGCGGGTTGCCTCGGAGCCCCGTTACGGACAATTCTGCACCGTGGGTTTGGTCATCGATTCCGGGCCGCGCTACGAGGTGGCCTATCCCAGTGGCGTCTCTCACTTCCTCGAAAAGCTGGCGTTCAATGTGAGTGCCGAGTGTTGAAAATCTTTGGCCGAGTGCCTACTAACCGGGGTCTCGTTCCAAAGTCCACAGTCAACTTTCCCAACAAGGACGCCATACTGAAGGAGCTGGAGAAGAACGGCGGCATCTGCGACTGCCAGAGCTCGCGGGATACGCTCATCTATGCCGCCAGCATAGACAGCAGGGCCGTTGATTCCGTGACACGTCTGCTGGCGGACGTCACACTGCGGCCCACGCTCAGCGATCAGGAGGTTGGTCTGGCCCGGCGTGCCGTCAACTTTGAGCTTGAGACGCTGGGCATGCGGCCGGAGCAGGAGCCCATACTGATGGACATGATCCACTCGGCGGCGTACAGGGACAACACCTTGGGCCTGCCCAAGCTGTGTCCGGTGGACAATCTGGACCACATCGATCGGAAGGTGCTGTTGAACTACCTCAAGTACCATCACTCGCCCAGCCGCATGGTCATCGCGGGAGTTGGTGTAAGTTTTCTGCCATGCTGCTGGAGTTTTTCTTAATTAAGGGGACTTTTCTGCTGCAGGTGGATCACGATGAGCTGGTGGACCATGTGAAGAGGTACTTCGTGGAGGACAAAGCCATTTGGGAGAGTGAGAGTCTGGACGATGCTGGACCCAAGCAAGTGGACACGTCTATTGCTCAGTACACCGGCGGCTTGGTGAAGGTGAGAATCCAGATATATTAAAAAAAAAATTTAATTTGTTTGGAAACCCTTTCAGGAGGAATGCGAGATTCCCATCTATGCGGCCGCTGGCCTGCCCGAGCTGGCTCACGTGGTCCTCGGCTTCGAGGGCTGCTCCCATCAGGACAAGGACTTTGTGCCGCTCTGCGTGCTGAACATCATGATGGGCGGCGGTGGCTCCTTCTCCGCAGGCGGTCCCGGCAAGGGCATGTACTCCCGGCTGTACACCAAGGTGCTAAACCGCTACCACTGGATGTACAGCGCCACGGCGTACAACCACGCTTATGCCGACACCGGGCTCTTCTGCATCCACGGTAGTGCACCGCCACAGCACATGAACGACATGGTCGAGGTGCTGACCCGCGAGATGATGGCCATGGCCGCCGAGCCAGGGCGGGAGGAGCTGATGCGCTCTAAGATACAGCTTCAGTCCATGCTGCTAATGAATCTGGAGTCGCGACCTGTAGTGTTCGAGGATGTCGGCCGCCAGGTGTTGGTGACGGGACACCGGAAACGGCCCGAGCATTTTATCAAGGAAATTGGTTAGTCCCTTCCCCAGTTTAACCATCGAGCTTACTAATCAAGTATCTTCGCAGAGAGTGTGGCTGCGGCGGACATCCAGCGCGTGGCCCAGCGCCTCCTGAGTTCCCCGCCCTCGGTGGCCGCTCGCGGCGCCATTCACAATCTGCCCGAAATGAGCCACATCACCAGCGCGGTCAGTGGCTCCGGACGCTCCGGCCTGGGCCGGCGGCTTTCGCTGTTTAAATAGCGCTGGATGTGAGACAACGATGGCGATATGAAAGCAGCTTTGTTGGGCTCGTGTTTCGCCATTTTGTGTACCAAGAGCATTCGTGTTAAGTTTCAATTGGCTAAAAATCTTTACCAAAATCCGACTCGGTTATTTTATTACAAACTGTAAGTGTTTATTCTGGTTTTTCTTTGGTTTGAATGCAGAGTTGAGAACCTTCTCAAAAGAACGGAGCCTTTTTATGCTAAATTGTTATACTAATTGCTATTGATATTTAAACTATGATTATCCATGTGTCCTTCCTCTACGATTACCCTTTTTGATGTAAAAGGGTGGGGAAATTGATCAATAGTGAAGAGCCACAGGAGGGGGCTAGTCCCTTCGATCTGAAGTACACAGCTACCTTGTGTTGCTCGTTGCAGCTCCTGCAGGGGGTGTTCCAGCAGATTCGGAATTCGGAACAAGGCAACCTTAAAGCCCTCATTTGCATCTTTCCATATAGAAGCCGGGCCTGATTCCAGTGCGGTAGAATCTCTCGGAACTAATAGCCAATGTAATATTACGATTTCTTCGCCCTTAATTGTGCATCTCCTACAGGCGCTGCTTCATCCCCTCCAGCTTGAGGATATCATTGAACGAGGGCTTTGACATAAACCGACGAAACTTGACATTGTATTCCTCCACGCCTTCAGGTACTCCGGATTGCCCGTGTATTACCAGTCTCCCGATCCACGTACTTTGGCAGATCGGAGTTGTTCCTATCTATCTAGGTGATCCACACGGAACACAGCACGGCTTGGTGACCAGTATATCCTTGATAAAGCTCACAAATGTCTGCCTTTCGATCCGACTGATCTGATGAATGTACAGGAATTAATATCATTTTGACGAGCAATTCGTAGATATCAAAGAAATGTTGAAAAATAAAGATTTTGTGGTTTTTCTTTTCAAAATAAACAAGGATTTTAAGCATGTTTGATATTGTTCCACTTCTACCGTTTTCTGATAAGAACAGTGTTTATTTATAGGCAGTGCTGGCACTTACAAAAATTAAAACCGAAATTCGGACGGGAAATAGCTAGAAAAAGAAGTTCACTTCTAGCTGCAAAACAATATTAGCAGGAAAACTTTAAATTTGAAATGAAAGTTTATACAATCGCTTACAGTATTGAAACAATTTTAACATTTTAAAAATAAAAATAGTTATGTTTAAAATAATGAGAGGCGTGAAAAACTTTACGACTTGCTAGTACTATTCGAATATTATTTCAAAATACACATACAGTTAAAAACAGAAAACTATAAATTATTCAATCAATTTAGTTTGCATTTATATTATTAACTATCTTATTTAGCTTTTTTTTAGCATTAGAAGCCAATTTGACGGGTCTGACTTGCCATCACTGACGCTCATCTCTACGAAATGCTTGGGCCCCGTTTTAATTTTACCTCAATCCTCCATCGATGCTCAATGGCGTTTTACGCAGTGGCCAGCGGAAGGAAGTGTGGCATCTACGACACCTGGGCGCAGTGCGAGGAGCAGGTTAAGGGCTTCAAGAACGCCAAATACAAGAAGTTCAACACGCGCCAGGAGGCGGAGCAGTTCGTAAATGCGACCAAATCCTATGCTCCCCATGAAGTGGCTGTGTCCTTGGGCCAGAAACAGCCGGCTCCACAGAATTGGAATATCAAAATCGAGAGGCTGACAAAGCCCAAGTACACAGAAGAGTGGCCGGACGAGGATCACGACCTGGCTGAGAGTGCGCTGGTGAGTGGGAAATCTACTGCAAGTGTGCAAATATTAATTCCCAAGCTGTTTTCCAGAATGCAGCCATGAACGAAGTGGAGGGAGACCCCAGGCCATCTAGCAGTGGAATCTTGGTAACAACCTTTGGCTTTAGCTCTGAAAAGGATTCATTACAAAGAACTCCTTTCAGTCAGACTTACATTACTGCAAACGCAAGGGCGACGGTGGCGCAGGCGGCGAAGGGAGAATCAAGATCCCCCGGCATGCATCTCAGGTCTCAGAAGCCACTGGCCTAAAGCAAGTGGGTGCCCACCAGTTCGAAATCGATGCGGAAGGCTATGTAATTGTGTACACAGATGGCTCCTGCATAGGCAACGGACGACCAGACGCCTGCGCCGGATACGGTGTATACTTTGGGGATAATCATCAGCTGTATGTGCAATGAGGGGTTCCTTCCATGATTCCATTAATCAATGTTCTTTTTATTTCATCCAGAAATGCAGCTAAGCCCGTGGGTGGACGGGCCACCAACAACGTGGGCGAGATACAGGCAGCCATCCATGCCATCAAAACTGCCTTGGGTCTGGGAATCAATAAACTGTGTATCAGCACAGACTCCCAGTTCCTGATTAACTCCATTACCCTGTGGGTGCCGGGCTGGAAGAGAAGAAATTGGAAGCTAAAGAACAACCAGCCCGTGAAGAACGTTGTGGACTTTAAGGAACTGGATGAGCTGCTGCAGAGTCCAAACCTCTCTGTGAAATGGGTGCGTTTTCTAAAAAAAACCATTTTAAATCGATTTTAGTTACATATTTGATTTCAGAACTACGTGGAGGCCCACAAGGGCATCAAGGGCAACGAAATGGCCGATCAATTGGCGCGCCAAGGATCGGATTTGTACAAGAAACTTAATTCCAGATAACAAGCATTTTTAAATTTACCGCGTAACCTACTCTACTTGATGTAAAAAGCTCGGCAACCCTGAATAAATTTTACATCTGTGACAACCCTAAGCCGAATGTTTTTATTTACTTTTCACTTTAAAGCTGTTTTTATAGATTTCTTGCAATGTTTTCCAAAGAAACTAGCAAGTGCGCTTTGATTATCCTTATTTTGGCCCTGAGGGAGGATTTGGGCAGGAGCTATGTGGTGGAACCACCTATAGTTCAAGTGGAAATGGACAAAGCCGGCATGCATAGGTTCTTGTGGAAACTCTCCCCCAGAAATGTGTTAATTTTACGAAATCATGTGTTCCTACAGGACTCTCACCTACCGGTTGCGTTTCGACTATCCCCTGGTGGGCAAGGACTGCGAGTACGTGCTGCTCCAGCCGCTGCCCGCCTCGGTTTACATAAGCACGGACGAACTGGACGATTTGCAGCGTCTGAAGAGGGTGCGTGTTATCAAAAGACTCGAGTAACAAGGACTTAAACAGCTTAAATACTCTTCTTGTTTGCAGCTGAGTGCCGTCTACCCAAAGTTCGTCAACATTGAAGTGGCCACGGAGCGGTCGCAGCCGTTCGATGTGCTATTCCGCGGGACGCCCAAGATTACGGAGACGCTGGCGCTGCCCGTGCATTTTCGCTACCATGCCCCCAGCGATAAGCGGTGCGGTGATCTTGAATGTTGAAAAACTTACACTAATAACCCACTAAACCCAACAGATCGGCGGCCACAGTGGCCATACCCCTGCCGGAGCTCTATCTCAACTGCCCGCTGGCTGATAGTGAGCTCATCGAGAGCGGATTAGTTGCCCGGATCGATAAGCTCTACTGCCTGAATGCGCCGGAAAGCAGATTCGATGAAAACATCGTCAAGGACGGCGAGCCCACGACGATGGCGAATCTGGAGCGCTGCAACTGGCGGCGGGTGCACGTGGACTGCCAGCTAAAGACTCCGCTACGGGCCGAGATACCCGTGGGCAATGCCAATGCCTACGGTCCGGTGCTGTATGGCACCATTCTGCTCGGCTGGACGCTGGCCCTGTGGACCATAATCCGGTCCATGGCCAACACGCGCCGGATTAATCAGCGCCTTAACGAGCAGCGGCTGCTGCAGCAAAAGGTCAAGTAACAGGCGTCGAAGACAGTGCGATTCCAAGTCAACAATGGATAATGATACTCGGCACGAGTGTGGTGGGGCTGTAAATATATTTATTACTATGCTGTGACGGTTAACCTGTAGACACATTCCACACGACTTGATCACTTTATCACTCTAGAAACGTGCCACACACATCGTAAAGCCTAATTAGGGCTATCGCACAACTAAGTCACATTAAGCTTCCTTTAGCATAAGCGTAAACATAAACGAATATCTTTAATTACTGCTAGGCATATCCAAAGAACACTAACTTATAATTACTACAATTAACGAGATTGTCAATGGGAGAGCGGCCAGGCGCTTCAGAATCGATGGTCCTTGTCCGACGTGGGAGCAATGGTCCTCGAATCGTTCTCCAGGTTGTTGCGCAACGTCATCGTGCTGGACATGCTGGGAGGCTCGTTCCAAGGCTGCACTGTGGCCTTGCCGAAGATCACGAACAGAGTGTTGCACACCAGATAGACGCCGCCCGTGATAAAGAACACCAGCCGCCACTGGCTGGGATCCTCCTCGTTGTTGAGAATCGCCCCCACCACTAGGGGAGCCACAATAGACGTCACTCCGGCTATGCCATTGGTCACTCCCATCATGGGACCCGCAAAATTGGGCGACAGATCAATGTGGTTGATCAGATAGCCGCAGGAGCAGCCCGCATTGATGCCCACGGCCAGCGTCAGCAGGAGAATGGCCCACGTCTTCTCGTCGGCGGTCATGTAGCCCAAGCCAATGAGGCAGGCCATCGGTCCCCACTGTCCGATCGAGTTGAACAGCTTCCGGGCGGTGGTGATCGAAATGGTGCCCCGGTTGATGAGCAGATCCGAAATGGGGCTGACCACCAGGCAGAGCACACCCATGGCGAAGTACGGCAGCGAGGAGAGGAAGGCATTGGACTTGACGTTCAGCTGCAGCACGCTGCTCATGTACGTGGGCATCTCGGTCAGCAGGGTGTAGAAGCCCCAGGTGAAGCCGCAGTGGGCGGCTAGCAGGCCGTAGAAAGCTGGTGATGTGAAGATCGACATCCAGGGCACGGGCATGGACTGGAAGGACGAAAGGAAGTTTTCAACCCGCTCTGGCAAAGGCACAGTGTTGCTCCTGCAGTCTTACCTGACTTGCGCTATTGCTGCCCGTCAGGCTCTCTATGTACTCCTGCTCGCTCTTGCTGATCCTGCTGGCGGTTGCGGGTTCGTTGGCTGCCTGCCAGAAGAACAGGAGGGCCCAGGCCAGGCTCAGACCCCCGGACAGGTAAAAGAGTCCCGGCCAGCCCATGCTGGACTCGAAGATAAAGCCACTGGTGACCAGGATAACCGCCGTTCCGAACTGCGCACCCGAGTAGATGCCCGTGGTGAGGAATCCCCGCTCTGTGCGTGGCACCCACTTGGCCAGCAGGGTGTGAACACAGGGATAAACTGTTCCCTGGACCAGACCAGTGAAGACGCGCAGCACGCAGACACCTTCCCAGCCGCTGTTGGCGGCCATGGGATGGAAAAAGCACAAGATGCCGCCTATGGCGGTAGCCACGCCCAGGACCAGCTTGGCACCAAACCGCTTGGCCAGAAGACCTACGGAAAACAGAGTTAGCTGCGAAACACTTTGGAATTCAGGCTCGCTTACCTGCCGGCACCTGGGAGACCACATAGCCCCAGAAGAAGCTGCTGAGGATCAAGGACTTGTCAGACGTATCCCAGTTGTAGAAAGGAGCGCCTGCCGTGGACTGGGTCATGGGAACAATGGCGGCCGAGATGTTGACCCGCTGGAAGTAGTTGATCATCATGCCCACGAACAGGAGGATGGCCTGCCAGTGGCGGGCACCGAAGCCCGAGGCTGTAAGGAAAAACACGAAATTAATTATTCAAACCTACAGATGTGCAGAGCAGGCTGGTGTGTACTGGCTAGTTTCCTGAGCGGATCCGGAACTACACGGAATAGCAGGGGTCTCCGCTCCCCATTGGAATAGTAAACCATGTTTGATCGGCTGCGGACTTAACGGCCGTCTGGCTAAACGATTTATTGATTGCCTCATTATATAAATCGAGTGTGCGAATTGTTTGTCAGCTGCATGATTATTTCTAGGACCTTTTTTTTTACTCAATTCTCGTTTTATTGCCGTTTAACAATGCGCTCTGATAGTGACGATTCCCATTAATTAACGGCTCCGACAGACTCGTTTTCGGTTTTATTATAATAATATTGTCATTATCATTATCATTAACGCCGCCTGCCAATGAGGAAAACAAAAGAGCTCCGCTCTCAATGGAAAAGTTCCCGCTGTGCCAGTGGAGTACGGTTGGATGGGGGGCTGAATGTGTGAATGGAGCCGTATACTTTATGGGCTCGATCCTGAGATTAAGTCCCCCGAAATTCGTTGCCTTGCAGAGATGTTGTGCAACCTCCGCACCTTCACCACCTCCACCACAAAAGATAATAAATATATTTTCTGTGTGTCAAAAGTGGAATTATCTCTTGTTGATCTTTATAAAGGCAGTCACAAAGCTCGCGCAGATGTCTGATATACAATCAAGATATGGTTTGCAAATATGGCCAGACGTCTGGATTGTAATAGAGCAGTTACTCAGGGTAGGGTAGGTCTGGTTGGTCATAATTGCAGTTATAACACAGAAAGAGAGAGGGACCTGGTATAAGAGCAATGGAAACTCTTTCGCGGCACCAAAACCGTTTAAGAATTGCGATTATCTCCGGGGTTCTTATACTCTGGGTACTTATATTTCTGCTGATCGGTTGGGAATCGGCCGGGTTCCTATCTATAACCTATAATTAGCGGTCGGTGAAGTAGAAGACAACACTCAAGATCTGTCACAGCGATGAAAAGTAATAAATCTTTCCATGTAGGTTTTTGTATAGTCCAATTTGGAGGAGTTTTGTAAGCTAACAAATTGAAGAAAATGTCGAATTGTTATCAGAGCTGATAACTTGTTTTAAGATAAGTAGTTTTTATAAACTGGAATCGTACTAAAACGAAATAGTACTACAAGGAGTTTAGGAAGGAATTCAATTAAATTTATGTTGGGTAATATGGCGAATAAATCTCAAGAGCTTTGCAATCAATCATAGGAAAATTTTATTTAATATTTATAAATTAATCCTACGGTGAATAATGTCACCTTTATTTATTCAGGACTTTTGTTTAAGATTACTTGCGAGAGATCACTGTGTTTCACACGCTTTTACTTAATCCACCACCATGTGCGATCTCTCAGATCGTTGACTTACGCCTGGCCTTATCCTCGGAGGTGTCGAAACCCATGTCTGGTATCTCACTGATATATTTATTATTACACGTCAAGCTAAAATCCGCTGGAGTGCTTGGGCGCAAAAACGTTGGACGACTGCGGAGCCATTGGTGCACCTTTCGCTTTTATACTGATACCACACAAGAACACATTTTCCTGATTACAGCCGGAGGGGCCTCCAGTTCTTAAGTGCCGGCGGGGCTGCGCAGATCGTCCGCCATTATCGCGGCCATAATCATAAAGCCATAAAGATCTGCCAGAACTCCGGGCACTCGCCGTGGGCCATCCAATGCAAATTATATTATGCCTCGTCTTTGATTTACTTTTACATTGAAAACGATCGTAAACAATTGAACCATTATCGCGCGATTTGGCTCCTGCCTTATAGTTATAATAAAAGCGGGTTAGTAGTCATCGTAGAGCTATTATCTCACCTCTCGGACCTGGTTCGGCTGCACCCGAAGCCCTTTTAATGCCTATGATTCAGGTGTTAATCTCTTGTTTTGTGCACTTTTTCACAGAATTCCTGGTTATCCGGGTATAATTGCTTTACGGCACTCTGGCCTGAGGCGTCAACACTTTGGATTCCCAGTGGGTGGGTTCTGGGGAAAGTCTATTTAGCTGTGTGTTCAAGTGTGACTTATTTTTTAAATCGTGTAAATATACAGGGGCTAAAAATAATGCAATCTGCTGAATTCATGGAAGCTGTGTAATAAGTAATTATTTGGGATGCTGACATAATTTCCGGTCATCTCATCTTGATTATTACAGAATCTAAGGCACACTTTAAACTTTTTTAGCTTTTGTGTAACAAAATATTTTTTTTTATTAGTTTAATTAATAATAATTTTTGTTAAATATATTTTAAAAATTGAAGTAATTTTTAAAATACATTTTTAAGGTTCAGTAATTCAAAAATGTTTAAATCAAAAAGTAGTTAAGATCGCTTCTGACAAAAGTGTCAAACATTTTGTTTCTAGAGTGTCAATTTTGCTTTTTAATCTTAATGGTTTTTTTTTACAACATTTAATAACCTTTTTTAAAAATAACCGTCATTTCGAATATTGGGCATCTGTAAGACCTTTTCCAGCAATCGCAGTGTTTTCTTGGTTTTTTAGCCTGGCCACACTAAACGGGGAAAGAGTAAAATATTTTTTGATTTGTTTGCACTTGTAATATGTCCACGCGATCCTCATTTGGCGATGATGAGCAGACCAAAGTCCCCCGCATCATGACCTTCCGGCCCAGCTACGAAGAGTTCAAGAACTTCGCCTCCTACATCGAGTACATGGAGTCCCGCGGTGCCCACCTAGCCGGCTTGGCCAAGATTCAGGTATGTCCAAGCTGCTCCAAAACCAGGTTTATCCATCTTAACGCTTAATGTCCCGCAGCCGCCGGCGGAATGGGTTGCCCGGAAGGATGGCTACGATATAGATAACATCAACATGACCATTCCGGCGCCTATTTGTCAAGTGGTCACAGGGTAAGTACCTATTTCCGTTGTCGTGGTGTGTTCTTGCTGTAATCCAATCTTCTGTCTTGAAGGGCCCATGGGCTTTACCAACAGATAAACATACAGCAGCGCCGCCAGATGACCCTGCGCCAGTTCATGGAGAAGGCCAACTCGGAGCTGTATCAGACGCCGCGCCACTTCGACTACGAGGACCTGGAGCGCAAGTACTGGAAGAACATCACATACATATCGCCGCTGTATGCCGCCGATGTCAAGGGGACGCTGAGTGACGAGGACCTGGACGTGTGGAATATCGGACGCCTGGACACCATCCTCAACCTGGTGAATACGGACTACAACATCATCATCGATGGCGTGAACACGGCCTATCTGTACTTTGGCATGTGGAAGAGCTCTTTTGCCTGGCACACCGAAGACATGGATCTGTACTCCATAAACTATCTGCATTTCGGGGCGCCCAAGACATGGTATGCCATTCCGCCGGCCTACGGTCGTCGATTGGAGAAGCTGGCCAACGAGACCTTCGTGGAGAACTACAATGAGTGCAATGCCTACCTGCGCCACAAAATGACCATGATCAGCCCGAAGGTGCTGCGCCAGCACAACATTCCGTACAACAAGATCACCCAGGAGGCGGGCGAGATAATGATCACGTTCCCCTTCGGCTACCATGCGGGCTTCAATCACGGCTTCAACGGAGCCGAGTCCACCAACTTTGCGTCCAAGCGCTGGATCGAGTACGGCAAGCGGGCCAGTATTTGCAAGTGCCGTAGCGATATGGTCAAGATCTCGATGGAGACCTTCGTTCGCCGCTTCCAGCCGGAGCGCTATGAGAACTGGCTAAGGGGCCAGGATTTTGGCTCTCATCCCGAGGAGCCTGGAAAGATATGCGCCTCAGCGCCGCCCACTTTAAACGAGTACGAGAAACAGGCGAGGTATTACCTTTGTTGCTCCCAAAAGATCAGGTTTTTCCACTAATCTAATCCCATTCTTCAGCTTACGCGCTATCAAGTCACAAAAGCGTGGCTGCTCGCTGGCCGCCACCACCAATGGTTGTGAGTCGAACTCGGAAGCTGTCGAGAATCCTGCCGATGCTGATGCTGATGACCGTGCCAGTGTAAGCAGCTACAGCAGCTCCCGCCATTTGCAACCCGTGGTCAAGGTGCGTAAGCTGGCGCCCAAAGAGACCGTCGTACCTGAAACCTCAGCCCCGCCCAAGAAATACGATTTCAACCAGGTGGCCGTCGTGCGCGTCAAGCGCCTGTGGAACGAACTACCAAGTACCGAAAATGGAGTCAATCTGCTGACCAATGGCGTGGTGAAGAACACCAAGCGAATGCGCTTCCAGACAAAGGTACTCACACTTGACGACGAGGATTGAAGGCATCCATATACGTCAATGCACCTGCTCCAAAGGCAGTCTCTCGATCTCCAAGCTAGGTTTTTGTGCGGCTGCAATCAAAGATCTACTAATTAGTCATAGGTTTTTTGACGCCATCACAAGGAAGACTTGTGAATATAGAATGTATTAGATTTTCCGACCAAATCAAAATCTTGTAAATATTTTACTTCTTAATGGGACAAAACGAAGCTTTATTTTGTCGCAAAATGTTTTTTTCTCTTTTTTTTCTACAAGTGTTTGTTCCCACCGAACAACTTTCTGTAAAATAATTAAAATTACACTCTGAAATCCACCAAACGAATGTCTATAAATAATTACAATATCAAAATGAGGGTCCTTTGGTATTCAACATGTTACGACCTCTGCGAAATTCTTTTGCAATGGCAACCCGAAAACGCCCACTCACTTGACCCCTAATTAACAACGATTCACAGACTATAAAAGCATTTCAGCGGTATCCCTTCACCAATTACTTAAGCAACCAGTAAGCGGTAACAATGTTCGGTTACTTCAAGCTCATGTACCCGGCTCCACTGTCGGAGCCCATCCGCACCAGGGACTCCAATGCCTATCTGCTGGAGACGCTTCGCATGTCGGGCTTGAACATGCGAAACGATTTCGGCGTTGGCCGCAAGATCTGGCGGGTGTTCTCCTTTACCTACAACATGTTGGTCCTGCCCATCAGCTTCCCGATCAACTACACGATCCATCTGGCGGAGTTCCCACCCGACTTGCTGCTGCAGTCGCTCCAGTTGTGCCTGAATACCTGGTGCTTTGCCTTCAAGTTCTTCACGCTGGTCATCTACATGGCCCGCCTGGAGCTGGCCAACAAGCACTTTGACGAATTGGACGAGTACTGCGTGACGCCGGCGGAGAAGCGCAAGGTGCGCGATGCAGTGGCCGCCATCACCAGGCTGTACCTCACCTTCGTTTTGGTTTACGTTCTGTATGCCACCTCCACGCTGCTGGACGGCATGTTTCATGACCGTGTGCCGTTCAATACCTACTATCCCTTCGTGAACTGGCGCCTCGATCGCACCCAGTTGTACATTCAGAGTTTCCTGGAGTACCTAACCGTAGGCTATGCCATATTTGTGGCCACTGCAACGGACTCTTATCCCGTGATCTATGTGGTGGCCCTGCGCACTCATATTCTGCTGCTCAAGGACCGCGTCATACACCTGGGCGAGACCAGCAGCAACAGCGAGGGTAGCAACGATGCTGACTTCATGTTCACATCTCTGGTTGATTGCATCAAGGCTCACAGGACTATGCTGAAGTAAGTTTAAGTAGGATTATGAAGGGATTACATAAAACAGGAAAGGGAACTATTTCTAAATAAGTTTAAGGGGGAATATGGTATTTAATCCTTTTTTTTCGTTTTGCCACAACAATTTTTTGAAAAGTGGCCCGTTTTACACCAAAATAACCATACCCCTCCTTAATTTTCCAGCTTCTGCGAGGCGATCAAACCGATCATCTCTGGCACGATCTTTGCTCAGTTCATAATCTGTGGCTCCATCCTGGGGATTATCATGATCAATATGGTTCTGTTTGCCGATCAGTCCACACGCTTTGGCATTATTACCTACGTGATGGCGGTGCTCCTGCAGACATTTCCGCTTTGTTTCTATTGCAATGCCATTGTGGATGACTGCAACGAGCTGGCAGATGCTTTGTTCCATTCGGCCTGGTGGATGCAGGACAAGCGCTACCAAAGGGTGGCTCTGCAGTTCCTGCAGAAACTCCAGCAGCCCATGACGTTCACGGCCATGAATATATTCAACATTAATTTGGCCACCAACATCAATGTGAGTAAATGAGGTGTATCCCCCACAGAATAAGAAATGGAGAATCCTCCCACGTCTCCTGCAGGTGGCCAAGTTTGCCTTCACCGTCTACGCCATTGCCAGTGGCATGAACCTGGACCAGAAGCTTCAGATCCAGGAAACGCAATAAAAGTAAATGCATTAGAGGTACAGACATACACACACGTACATTGTTTTATGAACTTAACACTTGTTTGCTTCATAGTAGTAAATATAATAATCGTATATGCATACAGGGAATTATGATTAAAACGTAAACTAGTTAAAACAAAACTTGATCGAACAATGGGACAATAAAGAAAGGGGTCGCTACATATTCTTAAACCGTTCGGTTTCTCAGCCCCTGCAGTGGAACCTATCAGGAATCTGGCCGAGGCTTGATCTCTGGTCTCGTCTATGGACATTGCTCCCTGCTGCTGGCCGTTTGTCTCTATGATATGGATGTGCTCTGGTGACGGAAGATGAATATGTGGCCGGGAATTGCACGTATATATGTTTAATGCCAGGCAAGGAGTATATATATTTATAGCTCGCAAACAGTTTGAATGTTTCGGCGGCAGTTTATTTCGCGGGGTGGGATAGAAGGAGGGGAGGGCGGGGTCTACTACACGATCTCTAAGTATATTGATGATATTTTAATGGCTGGCATAGAGATGAAACAGCGAAGTTGTACAATTAACATAAACTTAGGCGAGATAACTATATGTGTCTTTGTGTCCCTCCATGCGCTCCAGATACTCCTTCTCGATCAGGATGTCGATGCACTTCTTAATCACGGGCACCTTGGGCTTGAAGCGCGACGACAGCTGGTTGAGCACCTCCGAGATGAGGTTGGGGTGGTTGAGTCGCTTCCGCATCTTCATGATGCGCACGATGGCCGCCTGGATGAGCAGCTTGCGGTCCTCCTCTATGTGCTTATGTACAGTCTCCTGCTCCACCTTAAGCTCAGTCTTCAGCGGCTGGTTGATGTTGATGCGGCGCTTCTTGTTCTTGTAGTCCAAGAACAGCTCCACGGTCGACTCTGGCGTCAGCGAGTTCTCATTGTCGTTGGAGGTCAGCACCTTTACCTTGAGCAGTATTTGCAATACCTGGAAAGCAGCACGGTTCAAGTACGGAGCACGGAGGGAATGCGGCTAGCTCTTACCTGAATCAAGTTCTCCAGCTGAGTCTGTGTGTTGTCCAGGAGCTGTTGGACTGTGAAGCTTAGCTGATCGTTAAACTGGAGCAGCACAGACATCTGGAAGGTGCTGGCCTGCAGGGTGTACACGGTGGAGGTGTTGTTCCGATTGACGTTCATAATCAGCTCGCCCTTGCACATCTGGTAGAGCCAGTTGAGCTTGCGACCCGAGTGGCGGGCGGCGTAGAACTCATTAAACTGGCGCACTGACCGTTCCAGCTCGGAGGGCAGCAGGAAGGTGTTGCTCAGCTGGAAGGGCCACGAGCCCGAGGAGAGGACCTCGATGCCAAAGTCTATTTCTGTGGTCACGTTCTTTGTGACCAGGTACTCCTTGAAGTTGGAGTTCAGGTCCTTGGAGACGCCAATGTCCTGGAACATGCGCTGCAGCTTGACGGTGTACTCGTAGCCACACGTCTGCTTCAACTTGGAGATCATCATAGCCTCGGCGTCGTCGGAGGCCGATGTGTGGTTCACCAGACGCTTGGCCAGCATCTTGGAGTAGTATTTCTGGAAGACATCCTTATCCTCGATGTACTTAAACACGACCATCACCTGGTTGAGATTGTCCTCGAGCTCCTTGTCTTCGGGGTTCTTCGAGGATTTCTTTAGCAAGAGGTCGCAGTACTTGGCCAGCAGCTCGGGCGACTTGCTGGCACTGTTGGCGATCGTGACCACATTCGAGTTGATAAACTTGCCACACGCCTTGTCCAAGGCGGCCACGAAGCCGTTGTCATTGTTGAACGCCGTTAGGACGAGGGCGTTGTACTTTTTGTGCACGTCCAGAATGGTTTGCACGTAGGTCTTCGGATCGTTGGCCGCGTCGGTGGTGCAGCACTTGGCAATGGCCTCGGTGCCCTGGTGGAGTATGTGGTTCTCTAGAATGGTCTTGAGGTCTGTCAGGTTCTTGGGCGACAGGGCGACCAGTGAGTACATTCGTTTCAGGTCGTCGTTTCTATCTGCATTCAGCAGATTTTGGAACTCGGTATGGAATATTTTTAAATGTTTTTCGATAAGAACCTGGAAAGCACAGAGACATAGGTTAGATTATGGGCTCATAAGCCATTAGCGAAAGGCACCCACCTGTTCGCACGTAGACTTGAGCGACTCCGCCGTGGTCTCGTGCAGATACGAGAGGCCGTTCTTCGAGTTAATGCCACGAACGCGCTGCTTCTCCTCCTCCAAACGGTTCTCCACGTGCTTAAGATACTCGGTCACCGTGTTGGTGGATAGGAACGCGTCCGATTCCTTCTCGTAGAAGGCGTACGTGTCGGCGATGAACTTCCTCTCGAAGTTGTCCTTGTAGACGGAAAGCTTCTGCTGCTCGGCGTCGGCGTCCTCCTCGTTGAAACTGAGTTCCACATAGCACTCGATGACGTCGCGTACTAGCGAACGGTTGATTAGCTTGCCCTGACGCTCCTCCTCTATGGACTTGAGCACGGCCTTGGTCACTGGCTCGTTGAGCACCTGGAACAGGTGACCCTTCCAGGCGACTAGGGCCAGGCGGTAAATCTTATAGATTCCCTTCTGCCCCTCCTCGCACTCGCGCTTCACCCAGTTTCGGTTCAGGTAGTTACAGATGCCGTCGAGCACTGTGCTTGAGAACTGGTAGGACTTCCATTGTTTGGTGTAGCGGGACAGGAGCACCTCCTCGCCGCTGATTGCCTTGAATTTTATGAGCAGCTCGCTCAGGTAGGATTTGAGGAACTGCTCCAGTCGGTCGTAAAGCTTCTTGCCCACCAGTTGGGCACCGCCCGTCTTACCGCTGCTGCGTCCTGTGGGCGCCGCATTGACGCTGGTACAGTAGTCGTACACGTGCGTGTAGAAGCGCATGTACTGGCTACGGGTAAGCGACTTTTCCTGGTCGAACACCTGCATTATGCCCTCAACCAGTTCGCTCCAGATGTCGTCCAGATTGACCGGCCTCTGTGTGGTCTGCGCATTGCTCGAGCGGTTCATCTTGGCGGCGGGAGAACTCTGCCGATTGCCTTCTCCCAGTGGAGCTGGCTGCTGTGGCTCTGCTGCCTGCGGATGCGGGGACGCTGTGGTGCCTGCGGCTGACTGCTGCACGGGCGACAAGGGGTTGCTGTCCTGGTGGCGTCGTTTGGCGGCTCTCGTCCTAGGTGTTGTGGCCGGAATCTTGGCAAATCGGTTTTCGAATTTTGGAATTTAGAAAATATCGATCTGCAACAAAACCCAGAGACGAGACGAAACGAAACGTTACACAAACAATCATAATGTGGTAGGCCTCGCCAGGTAAGCGACGGCGACCCGAAGGTCGCCCGTTGTGATCCAATGTCACAGCAATAAAAGAGAGGCTTGCGGAATACACACACACACATACGCAAACATTTCTACACCGCGCCTCAAGGTGTAATGCGATGCCGTGGGATGTCACGGAGCAGGTGATACCCTGCAGTAGGGTATCAGCCAATGCACTCCAAACTAGCGAGAGATCGTGTTCGTGGGCATGAAAACTCTACTTCCTGGTTAAATAAACATACACACTCGCACTCGAACTCGCCATCGCATACAGACACACACACACACACACACAGAAAGACAATGGGGGAAAAAACCAGTGCACATACATACTTATGAACGTTCGGAAGCATTACATTGCATTAAGCAACTTTTAAGCAGAGTTCGCTAATTTCCGCGCAGCCTACCACTCTAAAATTCGATGGAAAAACCGTGCGCCTTCGTTTTCTTTCTGTGACGTCGTGATTTGATTTCCCCCTTTGAGACACACACACTTTTTCTCTTTTGTTCGCCATTTTCACACTGGGCACCCTTCGAAAATCTTCGAGTTCGCACAGATTCTGCTGTTTTTACCTGTTGCCAGACGTTGTTCACTACTGAACTAAAGTATAGTTGTATTTAGCAGTAGTGCTTATAATTAAAATTAAATTTTTGCGTGTAAATGACCAACTTTAACTTTCCATTGGAAATATGGTCGTACTTTTTTTTGACAACAACAACAAATATCAGTGTGGCCAGATGACAATTTGTATGTTTTACTTACAAACCGTGTCAAATGTAGCAATGGGGTCAAATTCCCAATCGGTTGTTAGGAAAACAATCGATTGTTAACAGCTATGGTTAAAAAAATAGCTAGATGGGTAATATATAGAGAAAATGTGTGAAAAATACAATAATTTAATAACATTTGAATTTTCGGAGCTTATATAAATTTTTTAAATCTAAAGAATTCTAAATTTGATTTCCATTCTTAATTTGAGCAACTTAACTTTGTTTTTAGCTAGGAATTAGCTTTTTATCTGTCAGCACTGACGTTGTGAAATGTCAGTCTAGTCGCATTTGCGAAGGGTGACAACTCTAGTGTCGTAAAGCAAAACAAAAACAGAAGAAATTTAAATCGTCATTGTTAGTAACAGCGAATAAAGTCGTTTGCATTTTGGAGGGCGAACAAAGAAGATGTCCTTTCGCAATTCTTGCTTAGTGGCAGCAGCGCTGCTGCTGCTCCTGATCCAAGAGCACGCCTGTGACGCACCAGCCACCCAGAAGTCTGTGACTTCTCCGGAGAAAAGTGCGCCGGTTGGCAAAATCGTAAAGAAGGCGAAACCAGAGGATCCACCGGCTGGTCCAAAAGATTCTATGGTTGTTGTGAGCAAGGGGGGCCCAGAGCCCGCTGCGCCCCCGGCATTGCCGCCCGATTCTAAGCCCCCCGCACTGCCAGTCGATGACAAGCATCCGGCCCCTGGATCCGCCGCCAGTCCTCCCGTCGATGAAGTTCGCGTGGAGCATTCTCATGACGATTCCCCCGGCCAGGCCTTGGTCTACATAGTGGTGGGCATCACCAGCACTGCTATTCTGCTGTTCGTAATGCGGGTTTATCGGTGAGTAGTGGGTTGGGATGAAGCTACTGACTCAGTCCGAAATTCGTGATGAAGCCACTTAACATGAATTTGTGTGCGAATAGATAGCAATGCGTTGGATCCTGGTTCTTTATTAATCCAGTATTCTGGTTTTATTCAAGATTGAGATGCAGTTCGTAGCTATTTGTTCACATTAATTCTGTTCTTAGTATAAATGCAAGCTGATAACGCTAATCAAGACTAATCAAGACTAATCGTTAATCTCCCCTCAGGCTGCGACTTTCTCGGGCCGAGCGGAAGTATGGCGTGCAGGGCGACCGGGCCAACCAGGAGCTGACACCGTTGCCTATGGCCATCGAGGACGTCAACAGCGACGAGGAGGACCACACAGTGTTTGAGGTCAATCGCCAGAACATTCGCATATTATGAAATAGCCAACAACATCACTCGCCAAAGATCTGGTTGGCCGTGGCGCCATTACCAACACAACTCCTCAGCAGACTTGCCTTATTTCGTAGCTATATAATGCTTTGTAGATTTACGCTGTAGCCGCTAACACA
Organism: Drosophila lini; assembly: GCA_018905715.1. NCBI lineage: Eukaryota > Metazoa > Arthropoda > Insecta > Diptera > Drosophilidae > Drosophila > Drosophila lini. The sequence goes on along the minus strand of JAEIIL010005278.1, from coordinate 1,034 downwards.
TAGCACATTAAGTCCAATGCCCGGTTCTCCCACTAACTAAGTAACTAAGTTCTGTGCATTTCTCCCCACTCGCAGTTGGTTCAAGTTTAACGAATCAAAGGAAAACAAAACCACTTGTGATAACGATTACAATGATACATGTATGTCTATAAGAAACAGGATGCCGCCGCTGAAGCCCCGAAGGCATTAAAAATCTCAAATTACGGATACTCTCCACTCGCCTCAACGCGTATCTGTTCCATATTAATAAATGTTATATTAAATGTACTCGGTATTCTGTTTATTTTCCGCACTTTCACAAGACACTAGCTATAGTTTAGGTACAATTAGGCATACAATTAGACTTAATACAGTTTGATGGGCTTAACGATAGGTTGGCCAAGCGCTTTAGGCTGGTTACAGGTTACAGGCAGTACACTAGTACACACACAGAAAGAAATGCACTCACTTGGACTTATCAACTAGGATCACATAAATAATTTATTAACAATACTGCGACTGCGCCTGCGGCTGTCCCGCCCTGCCGAACAATATGAAAAACCAGGAGGAGCTTACAACTACCACTAACGCTAAACTTGAGCTTCGCTAATGTGTTACATTTGTGGTTGGCACTGTAGTTTTTGTAATATTCGCGCTCTCTGCTGTCCGCAGAGTCGGATCTAGAGACTAAGTGGTGTGGGCAGTGATCGAGGGTGCGGGTTTCAACCCATCTTCATCAGATCATGCTGCCGAACATCCGTTTGCCGCGGGTCAACACCAGGCTGACCACCATCACGGTCAGCAGGAAGAACACCAGGCTGAGGAACGTGGTGATGAAGCGGCATCTTTGGCGGAACTTCTTCTCCTTCTCCATTTTCAGGCGCAGCTGCTCGGCCCGCGGCAGGTCGAGGGTGAAGTCGGATTCGGGTCGTGAGGATGGCTGTGGATGGGAAATAAGCAAAGGAAAATAGGTAAGGATTATTAAATTGTATTTTATTGAATTTATTTTAAATTGGAAAGGAGAAACTTATCACATTTCTTTGAATATAAATTAA